>JAPKLY010000094.1:284014-454826 GCA_026898435.1 Prunella vulgaris
CATTCTGCAAATTGAGTTGGGCATGACATGGTAATTGGACCTCTATTTTAAAGACTCGGTCAGGTTCTAGATGGATTATCGGGCTAAAATAACCCATTAAATTTATAATATGAATTACTTATATTCAATATTAATTTAAGAATTTACAAATCACAATTAAGGTTAAATTTAAACAATAATTCATATCTCAAAAAATTAAATGATAATTCTAAATAAATAACAATTCATAATCATAAATCTGTTTTGCAATGTTCAAAATGTTAAAATAAATAAAGTAGTTTCAAAATAAACAATATTGTGAATCAATTAATGAAAATTATTATTAGCAGTAACAACTCCAATCTGTACAGGTACATTATTCAATAAAAAATAAAATTCATACGTACAACCAATTATTATAAGAAATAATTGTAGTTTTGCTAATATAAAGATAGCATTTATTATAATTTTATTCGATTAAGACCCACGTGTATTTACACACGCAAAATGAGTACCTCATAATAAAATTAGTACGCCCATCTAAAGTTAATATTATTATTATTATTATTATTACCCCCTTTCAAAAAAAATCCACAAATATCTTTCACATTGATGGAGATGAGAAATGTAAAACATTTATTATGTTTTTTTTTAAAATTTTTATTTATTTAATAGGATTTATTGAGATTTTAATTTATTTAACAGAATTTGTTACTATTTATTAGGATTTTATTTACCAGTATCAATAGGAGTTTTAATCTCATTATATTTTATTATTGAATTTATTTTCTTTGACTTCTGATTTCTTGACGGACCTGCCCTGCCCTGCCCTGATCCTAATTCATGAGTCATCCCTCACATTCAATGCATCCTTATTCCTTAACCTTATTAGTATATCTTATCTTGGGCCCCTCCGTATTTGGGCCTTCTTAGATTTGGGTCGGACCCAATACACTCTAAAATATTCATGCCTCAACAACTATCAAAGATAAAAAAAATAGTTTGATAATAATTAATATCTCCTCTATATCCAATGTGTGAATTTCAATTAAAATAATAGTTATTAAAATCTAATTTTAAAAATATATAAAAATTGGGCCACCAAAATATTTCAAACAAAGCCCAATCCAAGTCCTATTAGATCAATCACATAGGCTCCATTCTTTTTGAACCTGTATTTTTTAAGACCCAGCCTATCCTAAGTGACAGGCCAAACTCAGTTCCTCACCCTAATTGAAAAGAGCAAGTCTCATGCACCGGTTACACATTGCAACTCAAGTTTATTTTTAAAAAGTTAAACAGTTTATCACTGAAAAGTTATATTGCACGAGAGCGGGTGCGGGGTGCGGGTGCGATACAATACGGGTGCGGGGATACATTATTTTTCAAAATTGTAGGATACGATTCGTCAATAATACGTCTATTTTATATTAAATTTTAATATATATATATATAATAACTTATAATTAATTAAAAATATAAAGAAAATTCATCAAACATATTACAAAACAACAATTAAAATTAAATACTACTCCCTCCGTATTTCTATAAGTTGCTCGTTGCTTTTGGGCATACGAATTAAGGTAAAAGTAAAAAAGTATAAGTAATGTGATGAAAAAAGTGAAAAAGTATAAGTGATGTGATAGAAAAAGTAAAAAAGTATGAGTGATGTGATGGAGAAAAGTGAAAAAGTAATGAAAATATTGAAAATAATAATAAAGAAGTGAATAGTAGTTTCCAAAAAAAGGTAAAAAAGCAATGAGCAACTTATAGAAAGACGGACGAAAATGGCAACATGAGCAACTTATAGAAAGACGGAGGGAGTATCAATTTACATAAATTATAATAAAAAATTTAATTTAAACAATTTGTATTCTTTAGTTTAGTTTGATATTTTGCCTTTATTACTTATAAATTAAATACTAAATTATACTTATATATTATATTTTTTTACGGAATACTTATATGTTATATTATATACTTATATTATATTATATGTTATATACTTATATTTTATATTTTAATAATAAATTTTAAAATTTTACAAAAAAAAATCCTAATTTTTTTAAAAAATTGCTATAAAACCGGATACGCGTATCCTCAACTAAGGATACGCGTATCCGCCCAAAAAAAATTAAAAAATATTCGGATACGCCACGTGGCGTATCGGGTGCGAATGCGACGCGAATCGCACCCGCACCCGTATCCCCCGCGTATCCGATACTGCATACCTGCAAATTTTGAAGAATCCGTGCAACATAGCTGAAAAGTATATCTTTCATAGTTTAACTTTTCAGTAATAAACTATTTAACTTTTCAATTATAAACTGTTTAACTTTATGAAAATAAACTTAAGTTGCACCAGGTAACTGGTGCATACAAAACTAATCAATTGAAAATAATTGGAGGAATGCTATATATTCAATATTTAAGGTACGACTCATTTTCCTCTACTATGCCGAACATTTTTCTATTTTATTTTTTTCATTTCCCATAAATTCAACCTCAAAATATCTAATCAAGCACCTAAGTTCGTCTCACAATTCCAATTTTTGTCTAAAAAACAGAACATCCCTAATTTTTTTTACATATTTAAGAGAAGATAATACATTCTGCAGAAATTCAGGCATCATGGGCCGAAGCTTCTTATGGCAATCATTGCCTTCTTGATATTTAGCATTAACTCTAAATCCATAAGGCATTTTGACAAATAACATGATGAGCAGATAACCTCGGCTGGACATACCTAATACATTATTTACATATTCACGACATGGTAGAGACGACTAGGCCATCATCAAACATTACCACTCTTCGATCTCATCGTCATCTTTGTCATCCAAGCTCATGCCCTGATATTCATCTTCAGCCAAGTTACCTTCGATTTGGTGTCTCTGTCCAAGCCATTTGAGTGCAGGTTTAAACTCAGTCGCTAAAACTGAATGATTGCTCAGTCTTGTACTGGTATCAGCATCCATCCTTTGGCTCATTATTGTATACTGTAAATGCATTGAACAGAGGAGATTAGCTTGGATTGAGAAAGCAAACCATTTCATCATAAAATAGTATAAGGACCACAACATGCCAGCTCAGTGGTCACAAAGTCATAAATCAATAAAGAACGCCAATACCACAAGGCGAAGAGAAGTCCTAGGATAATTTTCGGCAGATATGCGGAAATAAAGCAAGAGTTTGATATGAGACCAATGAACATATTAAGGGATATTTCTTAGCCATAAAAGAAGCTGGTCCCTGAGAGAGTGTAATTAATCCCAATGGAAGTTTATTTGAGTAAAGCATTTAACTCATTCTTTTGTAACTTATCATACAAGTTCTATGACAAGCCTAACAAAGAAACTCCATTAGTGAAGTGTGAAATATTTCTGAAAATACAGATACACTACCAAAGCAAATTTTCTGTTGCTAGGACACAAGAGGGTGTGAAATTGGAAACCAAAAATATATGGGAAAAAAATATCATTCACAGATTTAATTAAGAATTTTTTACTGTTCAGAAACTTTTACTTTAGCTAATCCAACCTTATTGTGCCATTGTGACTGCTCAGCCTGCCAGAGCATTGGACGGCGAATTGCATGCCACCTACATTTCCAGAATAACTGTCATTGGCATATTATAGAAGCAAGTAGGGAAAAAATCACATCTCTAAAGCTATACCTAGAAGACAGAGGACAAGTATTTCCAAATAGAACTCCACGTGCAGCAATTGAAGCAGCAGCAGATTGTAAAAGATTCTCAGCTTCGAAGTTCTTACTTCCAGTTGATGAAGCAAGAAGCAAGTCAGTGTCACTTAAATATGTTCCTACAGCCCATGCGTCCTCCATTGCCTCCTCGCTTACAAAATCAAGAACTGTAAAGTGCAAGCATTAGACAAAAGGAATGCCGTTGAGTCTTATTCTTTTACTTTAATTAGCAAGTGGAGATAGTGTAGCTCTCTCAATTTAACTAGAAAGTTAATAGGTATAGTTCTGCAAGATATCAACTACAAATTAATTTCACATGTTAGCTACAATAAGCATCAGGTTCAAATCAGAAGATGTCTTCTTACAAGAGTTTGAAGCACCTATAAATTGAACATGGAAATATAACTAGCTGTTTGAAGAACCAAGACAAGATATAGATTACCATTTTCATGAAGAAAATCAGCAACAAGCCGTGCCTGACCATGTGCTTGACAAAGTATCAACTCTGGATCATCCATTTTGAGAGGACATCTGACAAATTTTTCCTTGAGAAGGATTGCATCTCTGTCTAAAACAGGTTACATAAATATCAGTACAACAGTCGCAATGTTATTCTCCATTTCTCACAGTTAACACTAAAATTGGCTTTTCCTTGCTCAAACAGTCAAACTGCAGATATAAATGACAACTCAACTATAATATCTTATATGACTGATTTAAGGATGTTCCCTTTTAAACGTAGTATACAAGGTGTGCTAAAATTATAGTATTGCACCCTTTGCATTGACATAAACTCAACTACTCACAGCTATACCACAGTTATCATAATCTAACTCGTCCCAAAGTACTCAAGCACATCCTGGCCCATGTTAGTTCATCCAACTGGAGAGCATCACCATGGTGGGTGTAGATTTATTAGATTTTGAAATAGATTAATGTTCAAATCAACTTGGTTAGGATGTTAGTAAAGGAACAATTTATGAATCTCTGTTGAAGAATAATAGCTAACCAAGGTTTTGTAAGTAATTAACACCAAATGATCAATGAGCAAATGCAGAAAACAGCCTAATGAATAAGACTTGTGAATTTGGATATCACAGCATGCTGGAGTTGGTGTTTTGCCAATTAATAATGTTCAGCAATAAAATATGATGAGAATCAAAGAAAACATGATTTAGTCTATTGGACTAAATTGTCACAATCAGAGCAATAAAAACAAATCCCAAGGCATGAAGTTGTATGACTTAAGGAGTACCATTTGTTAGGCTGTATATAATTTCTCAGAACAATCATAGTTTTGAAAGGCACGCCTTGGGCGCCAAAGGCGAGAGGCTATAGGTGTGGCACCTTTTCTATGAAAGGCAAGGCGCTGTCGCCCAGGCGAGCGCCTTTTTGAGGCGATAAAAGGCGCCCCTCGGGCGTGCCTACTGATTTTTGTTATATGGAGAGAATTTTAAATAAACTTTGACACTTTTAGTTCAATTATATGTATTTATTGAAACTTTTTTAAGTAGTAGCACTTTTAAAATTAAAATAAATGTTTAAAATGAAAAATAGATGATAAAAATAAAACCCTAGAACTAGGGTTGATGAGCCCGTATACCAAACTAGAGGGAAACAAGTGAGCAAGGGAAAGGAGAAGGGGAAAGGAAAAAATGTGGGTAGTTCAAGTGCAAGGATACCTTCTAAAGGTAAGAGCAAACAAGTGGACAAAGACAATAGGAAAAAAAGACTCATCTCTAAGACTTAGAGATGAAGATGACAATGAGGAGGCATTTGATGAAGTGGAAGAGGAAGATGAAGAAGAGTACATCGATGATGATGAGATGTTTGATGAGGAGGAGGGTTTTGATGTTGATGAGGTTGAGAAATTGTTAACTTGGTGTGTTAATTTCATGGTTTTTATTTGTGAAGAATGAACTCGTGAAATCTATCTTCACTTTTTTGTGTTAATTTTAAGCTTACCTTATGTTATAATGTTTATTTATTGAGCTTTTAGTTGTATTATGTGGTAGAAAGTCTTATATGATATATTTTTTCAAAATATATATCGGGCACGCTTCAGGCACCTCGAGCACTACCATCCCCTTGGCGCCTTTTGGCGCCTCTTGCCTTTAAAAACTACAATCCTGTTGAAAATGTGCTTTAGATGAGTTAGATGGTTACACTTCTAGACTCATAATTAATACTCTCTTTCTGAAAATAATAAATAGTTGAGGATGCAACATCATATTAAGCTTCAGCAGATACAGTCTATTTACTTCAGCAATTTCATATTTCAATTTCATGAATCATCAATTCACATTTCTATGTAGCCGGAGCTTCACGTGATATACATGAGACAATTGCACTAATATACCTGAAGACTTTAAACTTCCAGTCTCTCTTTTGTTGTGCAAAAATTTACCCAATGCATGAAATAGTGATAGAGTTGCATCTTTTCCGAATGGCAGAAGAACCCCATCACTCAAATGATCAACCCTGTTCCTTCTTTGTTCTGGGCAAGCTGCAACCCTATTTAGAATGGGTAAAGACTGCAAGGGATGTGGTTTCAGGGAGAAGTACTGCAAAGATGTAATGGCATTTCGTATATCTCCTCCACTGGATTTTGATATAACATTAATCTGTTCATCACTCACTTCGAGCCGTTCCACTTTGCTTATCTTCAGAAGTACCTTTCTGATGGAATTGACTGTAATGGGGTTAAACATCACCTAAGACATCCACAGTTCATTAAAACATCAGCAAAGAAATAGTAGTTTTCAAACATGACAAGATAAGGAAAGTGCAACCTTATGAGCCCCAGCATTTTGAAGAGATAGCTGGAGTTCTTCCCAATACCGGCCATGGTGCTCTACAGACTCGGATGTGGCATAGTCATTGATTAATATGGCTGTTGGATGACAAACAGATTGCAAAAGAAGATGCAAGGATCTCTGAAGTCTTCCATAAGAGACCTTCCCATTCACCACAGGGAGATCATCAATTAAGAGTATAATTGACAACGGAGATGCTCTGTTCAAGGTTGAGGACACTAGTCCATATTTTCTTATCCGTTCCACAAAACTTTCAAATTCATCTAACTTTGACATATACCGCATCCCTAGTCCACAATCCAGAGATCTTAAGTAAAAAAAGGGTAGGAAAGCAAATCCAACAGAATAGAGAAACATTATCTATAAATAAATAAGAACCAAAATGTCAAGCTTGTACCAAAGATGCATTTTGAGAATATCATTGTTGTGAGATGTGTTGGTATAGGAATGATATACTTATTTAAATATAAGGAATTACCTATGATAGAGATGCATCCAGCCAGTCTTCCACTAAATTGTAATTATAGTTTACACATCGATACTTACTTCAAATTTTAATTGTAGCCACCTTGTGGTACATTCATATCTTTAGGCAAATTAAAAATCGAGCTAAATTGAACAAAACCAGCCAAATAAGCTTAAGAAAATTAAAATACTATAAGCAAGGCTTTAATGTATTGTATTATTTGTTCATCCAAAAAGCATTTAAATATCTGTAAATTTACTGCCCCTGACTCAAAGGAAGGTTAAGAGGAAGTGGAATAAATAATATATTCCTTTAATAAAGAAGGCAATAAGGGAGTAACATGAATAATCTTAAATCTGCTTTCAAACCTTTAACCTGAAACAGTGGCTCAAGAGGCAATTATTATCCTCGTTCTTATTTTTTAGCCTTGTCTTCTAAACATCAAGCAGAAAAATTGCAACTTGGACTTATTGTACTTCAGCTGAATGGACTTTTACATGCATTTTGTGGTATAATTCTGTTTTTGCATGTATGCATAATGATAAAGGTGCAGATCGAAAGATACATCTTCAGAGAGACGCTCACGGAGTTGCATACCCTGTTCCATTAGTAGTTAAGTACCTGAATTAGAATTATGAAGATGTTCTTGCCATATTGTGGGAGTGGGTGTTCTCCATTCATGCACTTCAACTCCAAGATGATTTGCAACGGCATAGATTGTAGCCTAAACGATGATGGCATACAATAAATAACTTTTAACCAAAACAGTTGAGCGCAAAGAACAGGTAACTGTTGCAAACAAATAGTACTATTCCAAATCAGATAATGCAGAGAATGTCCAGAAGAATAAAAGTGCATACAGATTTTCCAACTCCAGCTTGCCCAGAGATGATGATTACATTACTGCATGAATTATCCTGTACATAATTTAAAAAAAAAAAAAATTGAATAGCTTCAACAAAGGTAAACAAACAATATGTGATAGTTATCAACCAAAGAACTACAAATTATGAAGCATGGATCCAATTAAAGTCCCTATCACTATGATTTTGCTGGTAACTGTCACACATAGCCCTTGGGTAGGTGTTCTACGTGTATTTATCCCAGACATTATGGAACATATGCTTTGACCAGAAAATTTTATTCATGTCATTATATATGGGACTAGTGATGTGAAGTTTATTCATATAATTATGAGCTTCATTAAACATAAATATTTCTAATTGAAAAGTAGCGCACGTAAGTGACAAGAGATACCACAGTATTCCTGAGTCTCTCCTCAAACCACATTTTAACTTCTTCGACCTGCCAACCAAGAGCAAAAAAATACACATTAAATGAGTTAAATATTACATAGCAAAGAAAATAAAATGAACATAGTCTACATAGAGACTATTACCTTCTTCTTGTGAACGGCTAACTCCTCCAAGCAATCAGGCTTGTACTTATCAACCAATAGATCCTTGTTCCTGGTAGAACCTATGGAATATCCATTGCATTTAACCAAGAACAAATAAATAAATGAAGACCACACGTCAAATGCAAGAAGATAAGCCAGCCTCTTTGGAGTTTGGATGAGGGAGAATAAAATGAGAAATGTAGAACTGAAATCATCAAGAATTCATATTTTTGCATTTCAATACTAAAATTCTATAGTCATCACAGCTTAATGAAGACTCCAATGCTCTCATACAGCATGCAATGTTCATAATTATGAACAAAAGTAAACCCATAAAAACTCGAAAAACTAACACAAATTGTGAACAATTGATACTGGAGACCGTAAACCATGACTGTTGAATCCTCAATATACTTAATAAAAACAGGAGAGGTAATCTACATGCACATTAAATAAATGCAATATAATGAAAAATCTCAATAAAACAGCATACCATATGTTACCTTGAACTGAGTGAACCCTTGATCGAATTCCTCGCAAAACTGTTTGACCTGCACTCAGCCATAGCATAAAAATAAATAAGGGTTTCAAAACAAAATCATGGGGTGAAAGAAGATGAAGTAATTTTTAAAAGTTCTTTAACCTAATTATTGTATTTTCTGAATTTAACTCTCTCTACGGCCTAGAGCCATGACATACCCATAATACACTATGAAGAATTGACTATTCAAATGATATGGTCTAGTATACATAATCCTATGGTAGCAATTCTCTCACTGTCAGCTTCTTAAGATAATCTTTTAACAAGACTTGCATAAACAAAATCATGCAAGATAGTTAATACCCTCGAGCAAATTGTTTCCCCGAAATCAAGCGTTTCCACAACCTATATTAATTAGGGTGTAATTACACGTCCCCAATTTCCCACTAACACCTGGGATCTAATCACAAAAGAGAGTTCAAGGAAAAATGATTCAATACAATCTCAATACCATGGTAATTTATTTCATTGAAATCAATGCACCCGATCCACATATAACGAAACTGAAGCATATATAGAAATGTACCTCATCAAAAGCACTGGCGCTGGAGCTTTGAAATGGCGACGAGCAGGATGTCGATAATGAAACCCTCTTAGCCCTTTTGGCCCTTTTAGGAATTTTCCTAGTGGGAGCTGATTTTGAAATACCGAAACCTGATTTCAACGAAAGGCCATTGTCTTTAACTTCATCGTCATCTGACGACGAGATGACAATGGTAGAATTCCTTTTCCCATTCCCCATCGAAGGCCACCTTCAGGAATCTGAGAAATGAGGGGAGAGTTTAGAACCCTAGGAAGAGCATGGCGGGGTTTTGAAAAAGAAAAGTAGCGCGGGCTTTAATTATAAATTAAGAGGGATCGCTTCGTTTTAATTATGAAAAAAAATGAGTAAGTCTCAGGTGTATCAGTCTGTGCAATTAAGTATATTTTTAAATAATTATATTATTTATTATTAAAAAATTATATAAATTATTACTAAAAAATTACACTATAAAGGATACATTTTTCAATAATAACATGTGTAATTTTTTAATAGTATTTTGTGTAACTTTTAAAAAATTAATTTCAAAAAAAAAATTCAACTATTTAGTTTTTGACAAATAATAATTCGTATAAAGCGGTTCACTAAAATTATTATTTTTTATTACTAAAAAATTAGTTATTTTATTAAAAAGTATAAATTGCTTTGGACTGTGAATTGGCGGTCAACTCAAGTGTTACTCTTAACTTTTACTAATAATGGTATCTTCATTTTATTTATTTTTTTGGTATAATTTTGTATGTATAATTTCTAATTTAAAACATAAATTATATTTTTGCTTTATTTTTATATTATAATAATTGACGTATGTATTTTCAAAAAAAAAAACACTTAAAATTTCCAAACCTTCATATATTTTAGATTAGAAATTTCATTCTTATATGAGTCGAATTAAAATTCATTAAAAATAATTCATTTGATTATACCTTAAAATGATTTTAAGAAAAATACTCGAATTTTGAGGAGAAAATTTTGGTTTTTTAATGCCAAAAGATGGTCTTCTGTTTACAAATTTAAAATAAGTATGTATTGTGTAAAATTTGTTACGGTGAAATATATCAGTATTCTTCATTTAGTGAAAATAACTAATATCGTTTAAAATTATTACACTTAAAAAAATTAATACCCACTATTAATACAGAAAATTTTATTTACACAATACTGTCTTTTTGAAGAAGTGTTTGAATGGAGTAATTTAGGGCCATTCATAATGCAAATTCCTCTATTTATCTGGATAAAATAATTAAATTTAACAATTCCAAAATTTTGGTTTTGACTCTATTTCAAATTTAGAGAAATTTTAAATATTTAGTACAATTATATAATTTAAAATTCATAAATCTATTCATTTTCAAATTTATTGAATTTCAAACAATTCTATCTAAATGCAACTTCCAATTATTAAATGACTTCTTATAAATTACATTATGTAATAAGTTTCATTATCCGAATTTTTTTTATCAATTTATAAGCTGTTTTAATATTTATAAAAGTAAATATGTATTTATACTTCACTCGATTTTTATTATCTCCTACTATTAATTGCTGTATTTGATGGAAAAAAAAAAAGCATAACGGACCCAAATTGGGGGGCCCATGGAAAAAGGCCAGTGAGATTATTTTTAGAGCGAGAAAATCGTTGGGAGGAGAGAGAGTGAGGTGGAGCGGTTCAACGGCAGCATTTCCCGGCTAATAAGGTATTTTGCGCCATGGCCAACCAATTTTTTATCACACCTATTTTCTCTCATCAATGGACTATACTTTTTGTCTCTCTAGATTTTGATCCCCCATTTCCCCTTCCCCACCACATTCTCTTCCGTACATGCTTTCAAATTAGGGTTAGGGCTTGAATTGCCTGGTTGTCGCAGCTTCGAATGGGAGGAATTATGGACAAGCCGAAGACTTTGTGTGCTATTTTTATGTACGTGATGTGCATTTTCCGTAATTAGGTGTAATTGGTGGTTGCACATTGCATCAGGTCTTCCTAGAAAGATCTGTATTGTAGAGAGAGAGGGAGAGGTGTAGAGAGATAAAAGAAGCGGGGAAATTTTTAGTAATTTTGTAAGAATGAGCGCTTCAAGATTCATTAAGTGTGTGACGGTGGGCGATGGTGCCGTTGGCAAGACCTGTCTCCTGATTTCCTACACCAGCAACACCTTTCCCACGGTTTGACAAATTTCTACCTTATGATTGTGTTGTTGAGTGTGTGCGCTTTCGTTTTACATAATGACATTATGCAATTATTTGCTAAATTTCCTTCGTTTTCTTGTTCTTGATATTCTTGAGGAATGTGTGTATTGGGAATTGAATAAGGAAAAATATCTATATGTTCCGGTTTTCTCCCTTTTAAAAAAATTGTTCGGCCTGAGAGTATTTTCTGTCATCTTCTTTATGAATTTCTTCATGATATGAAGATTCTGAAAACGAATTCTTTTGAATTGATTTATTATATAATTGGACCTTTGTGCTGATCGTACTGAGGCAGACAATAGTTAGATATCCTGATATCCACGGGCCCATACTGCATGAGGTGTAGGCTTATTTTCATTATTTCTTAACGATTGGCAGGAATTCATAAATGTGTGCCGATGGTAAGAATAAGACAAATGACCAGAATTGTCACAACCCGTCAACCCTCCATTGTCAGCCGACCTTTTCTGTTTGGATCTACAGGAATACCTGGAAGATTTTTCAACCAATTATTTTTCTGTTTCCATTACGGAATTTGGTAGTTTTGTGTTGATATGTACCAGTTCGCATGTTATGTTAAGCTAAATATGCTGGGATTTCCTTCTAATTACATAATTCTGGTTACTTGTTTGTTCTCTGTCTTCAACCCTATTAGAAGTTTTATAAGTACTTGATTTGAAGTTAATTGCATCTGATGTGATGATATATCCGCCTATCCTCCGAAATATGATAATTCACGTGTTTAATGTTTTTATTTGCTTTTTAAATTGCAACAGGATTACGTGCCTACTGTGTTTGATAATTTCAGTGCAAATGTGGTCGTCAATGGAGCCACAGTTAACCTAGGCCTGTGGGATACTGCTGGTAATTACGAGAAATTTTTGTTTTACATCAGTATTTCCAAAGATAGTTCTAATTACGACCTCATGATTTGCCCTTTATGGAACAGGACAGGAAGACTACAACAGATTAAGACCTTTGAGTTATCGTGGAGCAGATGTTTTCATTCTGGCATTTTCTCTTATTAGCAAGGCAAGCTATGAAAATGTTTCCAAGAAGGTAGGGATTTGATAACCTGTAAAAGATCTTTCTTACTCTCTTTCCTTCATGCTGTGTACTTACTTCTGAGTTCTGATTATGTCTTTTGTATTAACTATTAAATATCTGTTTTTTGCTCTGTCTCTTTTCTCCAGTGGATTCCGGAATTGAAGCATTATGCCCCAGGTGTCCCTATAGTTCTTGTTGGCACAAAACTTGGTGAGATTATTAACCAATTTTGGTTGAAAACATTGCTTTTTTGTGTTTCTGTTATTGATAACTTTATGCAGCAGTATATATTTTAGAATTATAAATGGACATAGACATCTTATCAGCTCAAGTTTCCTGCCACCACCTTAGTAGACTACCATCAACTATGTTAGAACAGTTTGTAACTGTTTCTCTGTTCGTTGTGCTTGGTATCTGAACATTTGGATTGTCTTTTCTATCTTTGTTTTCCTTATAATTCTTGTGTACAGACCTGCCTGTGCAAGTTCATAGGAGGAAGCCTGTGCAGACAGCTGTTTAAGGGACTGTTGAGAGATACAATATTGATTTGTTCACAGTCCTTTCATGATCTCTCTTGTCAGTATAACTTAAAAATTGATAGGCCTAGATCTGTGTAATATTGATGTATTTTTTTAACATATCAATTTGAGGTTTCTCTTTAAAAAAAAAAAAAAAAAAAAACTGTGCTTGCTAGTGTTTTATGAGTGAAAATTGGGCATGATCTAATGAAGGTTTATTTGTTCTTTTAACCCTTGTAATGAATTCAGATCTTCGGGATGATAAGGATTTCTTCGTTGATCATCCAGGCGCTGTACCAATCACTGCAGCACAGGTAATTTTGAGCTATATCAGTCCATCTGCTGATATCTTTGATGATTAGGCTCCATTACTGAAGGTTATATTGCTGCCACTTTAATCTTACAGGGGGAGGAGCTGCGCAAATTGATTGCTTCTCCAGCTTACGTTGAATGCAGTTCAAAAACACAAGAGGTATTTGATAATATTCGGTTCCCACCTGTGAGAGCTACTATAATTATGATTAAGCCACTATAACTGAACTAGTTCTTTTTATTACTCGTTCACCACAGAATGTCAAAGCAGTTTTTGACAATGCCATTAAAGTTGTCCTCCAACCACCCAAGCAAAAGAAAAAGAAGGGGAAGGGTCAAAAAGCCTGCTCTATATTGTAAACGACGTTAGGCTTGGAGATAAGTGCCCGCCTCTCATCATCCCGTTCCTCCATCTACATCTTTCTCTCTTCCTTTTCCCTAAGAAGTAGGAATTCCTTTGCTCAAAGAAAGTACTAAAGTGACTTATGTGAAAGTGCCTGTGGCTTGAATTCTATGTAGTGCTTCTGATATCTAAGTCACGCTTTAGGCCACTTCATTGTGTCCATCCTGTTTCAATTCATTTTTCTTTTATGTATTTGATCAGACATAAAATTGCAACGTTGGGTAATATTAAGGGTGTTTAAACTCGTCTACGACTTAATTTAAGTTCTTGCTTTCGCATTTGCAGTCTTGAGTTGTGATACATCTTCAGCTGTGTTATTCACGTTTGTGCAATCTTACTTGACATGTTCTCCACTATGAGGCCATGTTTTTGCACGACTTTAAATTGCTTGTTTATTTCTATCTCCTTGAAAGAATAGGAATCATATATGTTCCAACATAAAGTTAGACGATGAGAGATTCCTTTGTAATTGGACCAAGCTTCCAGCTCATCTGTTGGTGCCTGCAGAGCTGGGTTCAATTCCTTTTTCACAACTACTCTATCATCTTTGAAAAGAAAAGATTCCTTTGTAATTGAGTTGGAAAAGTGTTGATGTTCAATTGCTGTTTCATTTTATTGAATTATTAATATATGTTGATGCAGTATATAAGTATATAAATGTTTATTGCTTCACGTAAATATAACTTTTACTCATGAGTAAAATTAACGCATGGTAATTGTTATGTATAACAATCGAGGGGAGCTACAAAAAAAATAATTGTGGTCACTTTGAAATGGCACATGTAACATAACCGTGGACGTTTATAAAAATCAAGAGTCCGTATTTGAAACTTTATAAAACTGCTTCTAAAACAGTTTTTTTCAAAAATTGTGAGAGATAACTATAAAAAAAAAAAAATAGAAGTTGTTTTAAGTGTTCCAAAACAGGCAATTAATGCCCTATAACGAAACAACTCATACATTTTAAAATGGTGTACATATGAGTCGTTTTTACCCTATACTTTGCCTTAAATCAAAGACCATGTTATTGACACTTGCCATTTTGGAAAATACGCTACCTTGAATATGTTTGACATTTTTTTCGAAATTTTTACAAATTTTCGAACAAATTTTTATTTTTACACTAGGTTTGAAAAAAATTATTTAACAAAGTATAGTGTATTCTTTAGAAATATAGTGTATTCATCCGGATAGCGTATTTACCAAAAAGATTAGTGCGAATAACCTGGAACTATATCAAATGACGTCGTTTGATTCTTTTTTATGTTCATTTTGTGTTCTATAATTTTTGTTTGGTGATTATGTTACGACTTAATTGCATATTAAATCACATTTTGGAAATTTGCAGTTTAATCTAAACTTTTAGATATTGGCAAAATAAATCATCACCTTTAATTTTATTTTATTTTTTTGCAATTCAAATTTTGGGCAGTTTGCCCCTTGCCCAAATGTTGATGTGTACAAACAATTACATAATTATTATCCTAATAAGCATCCACATCATTTAATACTAATAAACATAATAAAGTTTTTTTTTAAATACATAATTAATTAAATAAATACTATAAAAATTTCTAAATAAATATTCATTTTAATTTTGAAATGAAAATATTTTATTAAATTTTAAACCTAAAAATAATTTTAAAAAATATAAATTAATTAATAAAGTTAAAACATAAAATATGAACATAAATTCAAAATTATACATATTCTCTCTAAAAAATAAAAATATATTAAACTATACTAAAAAATTAATAATTTATTTAAACCAATTTTAAATTTATATAAATATATATTCATATACATTATTCTTATATTATTTAAAATATAAAAATTATATATATTTCTTAAAATTGTAAAATCTCTTACAAAATTCATGATTCAAAATTACATAACTATTATTTTCTCCGTCTCGAAATTGTGCTCACACTTTTTTTAATTTGTGAGGAGAAATTTAAAAAAAAATGAAGAATATTTAGGACAGATTTCAAACTTTTTTAAATTTCTCATAATTTTTTTGAAAAGTGCAAAAATTGTTCGATGAAGAAGTGTGTATAATTTAAAATATATTAAAAAAATTAAGATTATATATGTTTACATTTTTTCTAAAATGTATAACTTTTAGATTTAGAGTTACTGTAGATAAATTTAAATATTTTATTGTACTTTGAATATTTTATTTTAATTTTTTTAATATTTCATTTATTATTTCAAAAAATACTTTTATTTTTATATTGTTAATATATATATATATATATAATCTACTTATTTATTTAAATATAAAAAATATGTGTGAATTTTTAAACATTAGTATAACTTTTAATTTATTATTTTCTAATTTTAATTTATTTTAGAAATAATTTTAAACTTTTAAAATTTAGAAAATATGACTAATTTTTTTAAATTATATGTATTTTTTATTGTTATATTATAATATTAATAGTTTCATTTATATTTTTATATATTTAATGATGTAGATGCTTATTGGGATGATCATTGCGAATTTATTTGTCCACATCATCTTTCGGGCAAAGGGCAAGTTGCCCGAAGTTTAAATTGCAAAAAAATTGAAAAGTGGTAATTTATTTTGCAAAAATTTAAAAATTTAGATTAAATTGCAATATGCGAAAAGGTGACGATTTTTTTTGCAATTAGGCCTTATGTTACTAAAGATACTTCTTAGGGCACAGATATTTCCATCCCCCTTTTTTGAGTACTACACCCCCAATTTTCCATTTCTAAAATAATTGTTAAAAGACAAAAATACCCTTTAAATTTATTATTCTAAATTGTAAACAGATTAGTTCACCCCCCTTCCCACCTTGTTCATACATAGAATCATTGCATTTGCTCATTTTCGGGGGAAAATTCGAACACCATTTACTTAATTTGGACAAAAATTTTGAAAATTATATGCTCACATGTTTTTGACACAAAATGATATTAATTTTTCATATATACATGGAAGTGTTCGTATTATTCTTTGTACTAGTTTTTTTTTAAAATTTTTTGTGTTTGTTTGAGTGTATTTGTTAGTTTTTAAGTATACAAGTATTTTTTAGTATTATACATGTTGTAGCAATGAATATATATTGTCCAAACAAGTTTCATGTCTTTTATTTTCGTGATTTTTCGTATACATATGTTCATTCAAAAAAATTTAACATTATTTTTCGAAGGGGGTGAAGTTATAAATATAATTTTTACTTGAGAATGACATGGATATTTTTGGAAAAGTATGGGGTGAACTGAACATTTATGGTAGTGAAGTGAAGAGATGGGAAGGTAATTGAGTTTAAATATCAGCATCCTTCTTCTTATTAAAGTGGACTCTGTAGTTTTGAAAATGAAAGGTCTCAAATGGGCCATAAAACTCATCATGGGTAGATTTGCTGCTACATATTGGATTTAATTTTCAGTACCTATAACAAGTGACTGGGCTCCTGTTGGGCCACTCACAACGAAGCCCATCAAATGAATTTTTCTATGCTGGCTTTGTCCCTGGTACAAACTACAAAGTACAAATAGGGTTTGTGATTATTTTAGAACTCTAAAAAGTAGCTTATAAAATAATTTTTTTTCAAAGCTTCCTCACAACTTTTAAAAAATATTATTTTAAAAATTATTTTGTAGAGTTTTAAAATAGATATTTTATCTTTCATACAAATAGCAACATAATTTCTTGATACATTTCAAAATAGAATATATTTATGAATCTAGACACTCACGCTCCATTTTGGATAGTGAATTTGAAATTCGTAAATTTTACACATAAATAATCACTCCCACCATGAATTTACAAATACTTAAATTTGAGTTATGTTTAAAATAGAGGAATTCTACATCATTTTCAAAATCATGTCATTTGAAATTTCTCCACTCTACCTCTTTCCATCTCTAACTCTCCTTACTTTTTCCTTTCTCTCCTATTTCTTTATAATTTTTAACTTTGAATATATGCATTTTTACATGTATTGTCCATTCATTTTTACATCCATACGATGGAGTCTCAAGATTTTTTCACCGACTTGCCTATTGATATATAGAGTATGTGTTTGAAAACAAGTCTATAAAGTGGAGGCTGATCAACAACAAGAAAGTGAGGGAATCAAAAAGCATTTTTAATTAATTTGGTCTAGTACACATCAAATGTACCATATAATTTAAGTGTATTTTTAAAAAGTCAGTTGTTATTACTGAAAAAATTATCATTGTTAACACTAAAAGATTATTACATTGAATTGACTTTTCAATATATACGAACATAACTTTTCTTTATTAATAATAAGCAATTTTTTAATAAATATATTTAAATTGCACAATACATTTGGTGTACAATAAACTTTTTTTTTTAGTGGTGAAGAGATAAAATTTTTGTGTTAGTAAAATAATAATAATGAAGACAGTATGGTAGAAACAATTATTGGAGTAGTATTTGTCAAAATTTTGCCGATCAAGTATATACGAGTTGGGGATTTGGTTGAATCTTCTAAGATATCATTACTTTTAATATATCTTGACATATTGGCAAAATTTTGGAATATTATATGTTTTCTGTACTGGTGATGGAGACACATCCTATTTGATACAATAACACTCTTTTTCAAAATGTATATAATATGTATATCCGTACAATAAAATGTATAGAAAATTGACACGTGAAATTAGAAAGTATTTTGATAACTTTTCATTTCATTTCAACTACTCATCATATAGTATAATTTACATAAACATCTCAAAGATCTTGAGAAAATAAGGAGTCTATTTTGCATTAAAAAAAAAAACAAGTAATATCCTCAATTTAATATGACATTTTGATTCAACGTGTGTTTGGCAGTTTTTAAGTTAACATTACTTTACAATATATTTTTTAAGAGGTTACAATACTTCATATTTTAGAGTAAGTCTCATGTGCACTAGTTACACGGTGCAACTCAAGTTCATTTTTAAAAAATTACACAATTTATTACTGAAAAGTTGCACAAGTTATTACTAAAAAGTTACACTATAAAAGATACAATTTTCAGTAATAACATGTGTTGATAGAATTTCTTAATCGTTGTTTGTTTATGTGGTTTTACGACGGATTAATTCTACCAAACAATAATCTTATGATTTTGTGTTCTTGGGGAGGGAGAGAGAGTTTAGGGAGAGAAATATTGCAGTAAGGATTGTATTAATTGTGTGAAATGTGAGAGCATTGGAAAAATTGTGTGAATAGTACAAGAGATGTCTTATTTATAGGTGTGCGAATGTGAGACGGCACCTTACGAGCCTACGTGGCTTCCGGTGTTGACGAGGGTTCCATACCCTCGTCTTGGTCTCCCACACTGCTCCCCATGTCATGCCTCGTCCTACTACTATGCCTTAGACTAGATGGGCCTCATTAAAAACCTCGTCGTAAACCACCCTTGTGGATAAATCGGACGGAGGGAAAAAGAGCGCGCCATCGGGGTCCTATAGACTATCATGCGAACTCATAGGCGAGCTCAGAGATGAGCACCCGGGCGAGCTCAAAGGTGACCACTCGGGCGAGCTCCGACGCCTTGATGCCCGGAGGTGTGCTCGGCACTCTGGCGAGCTCGCGGGCAACCTCCCAGGTGATTTGCCTCGAGTAGCTCGCCCATCAACAATTGCCCCCAGCTCGCCTTCATCATGAGTCATGGCATGTGTGGGCGAGCTGGTATGCGAACTCTTGGGCGAGCTTCTGCAAGGAGATCTCTCGAGCCGACGCGGGTGGAGTTCGAGGCGTCGCATACGTGCCCATAGGTGTCGTTTCCCGCGCCCCTTAAAATAACTTTTCAACTTCTTTGCAAACAAGTCCCTGGTCTTTCAGGAATTTCGAGCTCGCGCCCAACGTCTATAAATAGGCGAAATCGGGAAAATTTCTCACTTTGCTTCTTCACTTGTCAGAGCGCATTTCTGGCGATCGTTTCTGTGCTTCAGAAGCGTCTCCGAACATCTCCCAAGGTAGAAATCCGGATTTTTCTTCTTTCTTGTTTCAAATTCTTTTCGTTGAAAACCAAAACTTTCCGGACGCCTACATCATGTCTGAGAATTCTTCGAGTCGTACCCCTCTGAATCGCGATTTGGGAAAAGGACTTATGACTGATGACCGCCCAAACCCCCAAGCGGCACATGTGATCATCTCCTCGGGCTCCGGGGCGAGTTCTGAAACTTTTTCGGACAGTGGCGAGCTCCTTGGGTCAGTTCGTTCTGACTCCGGCGAGCGGGCTACTAGTTCTGGCGAGCAATCCCTACTCCGCGAGCTCTGGGACTACTCTGAGCGAGCTCCCGGGGGAGCCGCAGCTCCGGTCGAAGAAGAGGTCGCCGAGACCGATACCGAGGTTGGGGCCGGTGACATTGCTGGTGAGCTGGCCCGCGAGGTCGACGAAGAGGTCGGCGAGGATATGGGGACGGAGGTAACTTATGAATAGCTCTGTTTCATCGACTTTCCTTTTCCCAAGCTCCCGGAACATCAAGTCTCCGCCGAGGTCGTGAATGAGTTCGACTGGAGCGAGTATGTGAGAGTCCACGGGGCGAGCTTCCCCTTACCCCGGCGAGATCCGATCCGAAGGGCCGCTGGTAAATCTGACCTCAAGGCAAACGGGGTGGAAAGCATCATGAGCGAGTTTACCCTCCCTAATATTCGGAGGCGATTCCGTATTCCGCTGGACATTTTTTACTTATGCCGCCGAGGAGAAGGAGCGAGCCGACCTCCCCCCTGCCGGGCTCACGGCTATCAACTATCACACCTTGAAGGCTGGGCTCACCTTGCCCCTCCACCCATCATTGGGCAGTTCCTGGCGGACACGGGCCTCGCCATAACACAGCTTACTTCGAACGCATGGAGTAACCTGTTGGCAGCTCTGACCATTTTTTGCCTTGAGGGTTATGAGAATCGGCTGAGCACGGCGGAGATCAGCGAGCTCTTTAATGTGATCCGCCAAGTGAGGGAGGGGAAAGGATATTACTATTTCCAAGCTCGCCCGGGGGGCAAATTTTTAGGCGACCTCCCCAATAAAATTCGGGACTGGAAGGAGCAGTTCTTCTTTATTGGGGGAGACTGGCGAGCTTCTAATGGTCGTGGAGGGCGCATCCCTACCCCCGAGACTTACGGGGAGGCGAGCTGTACGTGGCATTCCTTAGCGTGTGTGCATCGGATTAGATTACTGACCTAATCTATTTTTTTGCAGGTTTGAAGCACCACAAGTCGAGCCGTGGGAAGCCGGAGGTTTCAATTGGCTTCGAGTTCGTACGGACAGTGTGTTGTTTGCGAGAAAAGAAAGATCACGAGATCGAACATTTGTGCCAACATCACTGCCGCAGGCTCGCCGGCCTCATCACCTCGCCACACCACCTCGCTGCTCAAGGTTTTAAATTTTTCCATTATGAAGTCCCTACAGCTCGCTGCCTCATACGTCGAGGTCGCCGGATTTACTTGATTATTTATCGTGCAGGTGTAGGTCCCGCTGCCGAGCTCCCCCGTTGAAATTCCCGAAGCCTACCACTTCCTAGCTCGGCAGCTGAGAATGGGTAAGCCTTGTTCGGGGAGGGAAGGCATCCCTTCGGGAGCGGTCTTGGATGCTACGAAGAAACTCGAGCTCGCCAAAGCCGCTGATAAGGCTGGGGGCTCGGGCTCTCAGAGGACCTTGGCGCCTCCCCAAACAAAGGAGAAGGTCGCCGTTGCTAAGAAAGGGGCGGGCTGAGGTTTGGACCTTGAACGGGGCACCCAACCCCCTCCACTCCACCAGACGAGGCGAGCTCTCCACCGAGGGGATGGCTCGCGGGTGAGCGAAGAAGAGACTCGCCCCGCCAAGCGAGTTAGGGCTGAGGGCGGCTCTGGATCAACCCAAGCAGGGTCAGGGCGAGCTCTCGCTGTTCAACCTTCTCAAGCGCCTCCAACTCCTCAGAGTGAGCCCTCGCCGCCCCCTACGGGGTCCCTATTCGGGATGATACCCTTCTCGGACTCAACCCTGATAGGTTCGGGTAAGTGGGCGACCTCTTTTGAAGTTGGAAGCCATTGTGATTTTCATGATTTGTGCTAACTGATTTGAGTGTGTGTAGGTATACTCCCGCCGAGCTCCCGCAGTGACCTGAATCTCTCCACACTACCGAGCGGTGCAAGGCCCTGAGCTCGTCGAGGGATCTTCCGGAGGGGTCAGCTCGCCGGATATTCACTGAGGCCCCCAAGTACCTCTCCGGCTCGGAGCTCGCCATGATCGAGAGGCAAAAGCCCGCCTACAAGGCAAGGTTGGCGATGCACTATGCCTGTGCAGCGATGGCGGCGGCCCAGCTTGTCACCGATGAAATCACCACCGCTGAAAGAGCTCGCCACGATACAAAGAGGGCGCTCACCAAGGTGGGCGACGAGCGGAAGAATGCTCTTGAAGAGCTCGCGAGGGCGGAGACCAAGGCGAAGGCCTCACTGGAGGCGGAGCGGCTCGCCGTTAAGAAAGCAGAAAAACTTCAAGCCGACCTCCGCCAACAACAGGCCGAGCTCGAGGAAGCCCGCCGGACACTTGCCACACTGGATGAGGAGCTCGCTCTGACCCGGGTTGAGGTAGGGCTCCTTCGGGATCAGAGCCGAGGGAATTCAGAAGAGTGCCAGAGGCTGCAGGAGGAGGTCGCTGCTAAGGCCCTAGAGATCGCCGAACTCAAGAGCCGCTCCGACGCCGCCATCACGCCTGAGGCATTGGAGCTCGCCGAGGTGATCGCCACTGACAAGGGCTTCGTGCTATGCTTTGCTGAGGTTATCCGCTCCTTCCAATGGGCGCGGATTAATAATGATAGTGAGTGGGAAGCCCTCGTCAGCGAGTTTGAAGATTGCTTGGAGAAGTCCTCGATCCCCCCGGCACGGAGTTAAACATTGGAGACCTCGCGGGCTATGGGATCAATCTTGACGCTGCTAGTAAAAAATTCAACATTATTCAGACGAAGCAGGTCTTGACTGCCGACCTTGCCCAGGAGACTGAGGGTGCTGAGAGGGATGCTGGAGGCGAGGTCCCGCCGACGATGGAGCAGATGCAGGAAGTCTGCGGGGACGCGATGATCAACGTTAGTGAGCTCGACACCAGTGGACTCTCTGGAAACATCACCTCGGATGTCGAGCTTGCCCTTCCCATTAGTCAGGTCGCCCCTGCTCCAGAGGTCGCCGACCCCGAGGCTTAGGCTTGCTTTTCCATTGCTTTCGTAGTTTAGTTTTTTATTTTCTGAGTTACGATAGGTCGTCGGGTTGTGGAGCTCGCCCAGAAGGAGCTCCATTTTTGTAGCTTTTGATTTTTGTTTTAAGTAGATCTAGCTCGCCGGGCACTTGCAGCTCGCCCAGAAGGAGCTTTTTGTAGTTCAAAGATGGCCAGCTGGTCGGCCTTTGTGGCCAGCACCGCTACTCATACTTAGGATTTTTTCAAGTATATTTTTTACTTTAAAAATTTCTTAAGTAGCTTTTGAATATAAGTCGAGCATTTTTTGTCCAACTCTTTTTATTTACGTCTTTGCGCTTTTACGTTATAATTTTTGAAATAGCTCGTTCTTGTTTATTTTCCTGGTACATAATTATTCGTCTTATTCTACTTTGAGAAGTGAATCGTTCGTTTTACATCACTTCCGACTACGAATTGTACCTCTATTTTTAGAGTGCGTATTCTTCATCTTACGCCGCTTAGGGCGGCGGATTGCTCGTCTTAGGCCACTTAGGGCAGCGAACTGCACTTCGATTGATTCACGTTGGGCCATTGAGTTTCATGAACCTTGCCTTAGACGCTTTTCGTCTTTTTCGTGAATTTTTCTAACTTGTGGCAGTAGGTGCTTAGCAACCCTTTAAGAAGGGTACCTTCGCGACCTTAGGCACTTTGGTCTTTGCCTTCGAGCTATTTAATTACAACGCTTGGGACCTTGGTCCTTGCGCATTGCGGATTTTTTAGTACGTGGGTGAGCTGGGCTCGGCGAGCTCCCTGGAGCACTGGGCGACCTGGTGCAGCTCGCCTGGTTGGAGAGCTGCACAAGTCCAAATACTTGGGAATTTTTCTGACTTTGTATAGCAGCGTAATTTACATCGGTTGCCATCGACATTTTTTATGAAAACTTCTGACTAGTCTATTACAGGATTCTAGTCTATTGGTAGAACTTTTTTAGATATGCCGCGCTCCATGTGTATGACGAAGCTTTGCCTTCCGCGTCTTCTAGGTCATAGGTACCGTTTGGCCAGGCTGTGGTGATTCGGAACGGTCCTTCCCAGTTTGAACCGAACACACCTGGTGGGGCCATCAATTTCTTTTTTAACACCAGGTCTCCGACTTTGAATTTTCGGTCTCGGACCTGAGAGTTGTAATATTTTTCCCCTCTACGCTTGTAGGTGGCGTTTTTCATTTCTGACGAAGCTCTGGTCTCCTCGATCAGATCCTTCTCTACTGCCAGGGCTTCATCATTTCTTTCTTCATCATACCCCACCACCTTCCAAGTCTTGTTCTGGACTTC
The DNA here is from genome assembly GCA_026898435.1 of Prunella vulgaris. Lineage (NCBI taxonomy): Eukaryota > Viridiplantae > Streptophyta > Magnoliopsida > Lamiales > Lamiaceae > Prunella > Prunella vulgaris. The sequence continues at coordinate 308,405 of JAPKLY010000094.1, forward strand.
AACCGGGACTACGGCTTTAGTCCCGAAGGCTAGGGCAAATGGGGTCTCCCCGGTGCTAGCCCTATAGGAAGTTCTGTAAGACCATATGACCTCCGGGAGTTTGTCTGCCCAGCTCCCTTTCTTTTCCTCGAGGCGGAGCTTCAATATGTGTTTCAGAATCTTGTTCACTGCCTCGACCTGGCCGTTCGACTGGGGATGGTACGGAGTTGAGTAGTGCTTCTTGATGTTCCATGAATTGCAGAAATCTCTCAACTTTTGTCTGTCGAATTGCCTTCCATTATCCGTGATGATCGACTGCGGGAGCCTGAATCTGCAGATCAGGTTTTTCCATATGAAGCCGATCATCCTTTCCTGGGTTATAGTTGTGAGAGCTTCGGCCTCAGCCCACTTAGTGTAGTAGTCTACTGCTACAACAATAAACTTTACACCGCCTCTACCAGGTGGAAATGGGCCGATCAAGTCGATTCCCCATTTCGAGAACGGCCATGGGCTGAAAACTGATTTCAGTTGGTTAGCTGGGGAGTGGATGTTAGGCGCAAAAAGTTGGCACTTTCGGCACCTTCGAGCGAAGCTGATGGCGTCTTTGCGAAGAGTGGGCCAGTAGTAGCCCTGCCTGATCATCTTGTATGCCAATGCTTGCCCCCCAGCGTGACTCCCACAAATCCCTTCATGGATTTCTTCTAACACTTCGGACCCCTGCTTCCTAGTTAGGCATTTGAGCAGGGGTAGAGAGAATCCACGCTTGTAAAGTTGGCCATCCAGCAGTGTATACCTGGCAGCTTGCTTTACTAGCCGGCTAGCTTCCCAGGTATCCACGGGGCTTGTTCCGTCTGTTAAGTATTTTTGGATTGGAGTGCACCAATCTTCACCATCTTCACTGTCCTCCTGCCCCCCACTCGAGGTTTGGTTTATTTTGTAGTCGAACATCGAGGGGTTTTACAGTGTGGTGATCACAACCTCCGTGAATTTGGCTTCGCCGTTGCTAGTAGCTAGCCGGGCTAGAGCATCTGCTTGTGTGTTTTCTAGCCGCGGTATCTGGTTGATGTAAACCTGCGTAAACATCGATATCAGATGCGCGGCTATCTTCTGGTAGGTCATCATCTGCTGGTCTTTTGCCTCATATTCCCCCCGGACTTGGGATATTATTAGCTGGGAATCTCCAAAAACTTGAAGATTGGTTGCCCCCACAGCTAATGATAGCCTAAGTCCCGCTATCAACGCTTCATACTCCGCCTCGTTGTTGGTTGCTCGAAAGTCGAACCGGATTGCGGAGGTGAAGACTTGTCTGTCCGGGCTGATCAGGACTACATCAGCGCCTGCTGCTATGCTAGTTGATGATCCGTCTACGTAGAGATGCCACGGAGCTATACGCCCCCTCGTCGGATCTTGTGGGAAAGTTAGCTCGACGATAAAGTCGGCGAGCGCTTGTCCCTTGATCGCTGTTCGGAGTGCGTAGGTTATACCGTATTGGCTGATTTCTAGTGACCATTTCAGCAGGCATCCTGCGGTGTCTGGGCGCTGTAGTATTTGACGCAGTGGGAACATTGCCAACACCTCTACCGGGTGGTCAAAGAAGTAAGGCCTCAATTTTCTATCACTCATCACCAGTGCATAAGCCAGCTTCTCTGTTGGGGTGTACCGCAACTCAACTTAGTGTAGGACTTGGCTTACGTAGTACACTGGTAGGTGTGTTTTCGCTTCTTCTCGGACCAGGACGGAGCTGATGGCCACCTCCGACGCAGACAGGTAGAGGTATAGCTTTTCTCCAGGTATCGGCTTTGACAGGACCTGTGTATCTGCCAGGTATGTTTTGATGTCCTCAAAGGCTCGTTGGCATTCACTTGTCCAAACGAAGTGGTTTTTGAGGTGGAGCTTGATGGCTTTGGCCGCCTCTTTGTATCTCCGTGTGTTTGCCTTAATTGCCTTGAAGAACGGACGATTTCGGTCACCGGATCTGGAGATGAATCTGTTCAGGGCTGCCATGCACCCAGTTAGTCTTTGAATTTTCTGGACGGAATCGGGCACACCCATCTCGATTATGCATTGGACCTGCGTCGGGTTGACCTCGATTCCTCGCTGGCTAACTAGGTGCCCCAGGAACTTTCCGGAGTGTACGCCGAAGCTGGTCTTCTTGGGATTCAACTTCATGTTGTAGTGGCGCAGTATGTCGAAGGTCTGTTTTAGGTGGTCCATGTGGTCCTCCTTTCTCAGACTCTTGACAACTATGTCATCTACGTACACCTCCATGGATTCGCCAATGTATTGGTCAAACATTTTGTTCACCAATCTTTGGTAGGTAGCTCCGGCGTTGATGAGTCCGAACGGCATTCTTTCCCAACAATACATGTTCTTGTTGGTGTAGAACGCCGTATGTTCCTGGTCATCCGGGTGTAGAGCTATCTGGTGATAGCCCGCAAAAGCATCCATGAATGTCATCATCTCATGGCCTGCGGTGCTATCCATCAGCTGGTCGATGTGAGGGAGTGGGAAGTTGTCCTTCGGGCATGCTTTGTTCAGGTTCGTGAAGTCGATGTAGAGCCTCCACGTCCCATTGTGCTTCTTCACCAGGACGGGGTTCGCGACCCACTGCGGACATAAAGCTTCTTTGATGAGCTGGTTGTCTAACAACTTCTCCACCTCAACAGTTAGAGCTGAGTATTTTCTGGTCCATATTTTCTTCGCTTTTGGCGTACGGGTCTCCTTGTCGGGTCTATGTTAAGTCGGTGGCAAGCATGTTCCAATGAGATCCCCGTCATATCTTCGTGGGACCAGGCAAACACGTCCAGGTTGGTCATTAAGAATAGCTCCATCCTCGACCGGTACGATTCAGGTAACTCAGAACCAATGAAAAGTTCTAAGTCCCTTTCCGGGTCCACCGGGAGTGCCGTCAATTCTTCCATGGGGGTGGCTTTTCTCTTTTGACTTTTCCACCTCGGGTCGCTGATGAACTCGTCCCACTCCTCTTGTGACATCTGCACAGGCTCGTGACCTATGCGCGGTTCGAGGTCATTGGGTTGGCTTTCAGCTTGGGTGGGCTCATCAGCTGTGCACATCCCCGGTGGTTTGTCAACTTGGGATGGTGCGGTGACTTGGGGAGCTGGGTCAACGTCCATTGGTGTTGGCTCTTGACCTCCCGCAGGTCCCCCATCTCGGGCTTCATCAACCACCTCCATGGGAGCAGGTTGCTGCTCCTGCGCAGGTGCTGACCCCTGCGCAGGTCTCAACACTTGGGTTTCATCCAAGCTCTCCATTGGTGTCGGTTGTGTGCCTTGTACAGGTCCAGTGCTTTGGTTGATTTCTGATAAATCGCCTACCTCCATCATCTCAGTTTCGACCGAGATGACGTCTAGGATGTTTGTCTCGTCCGTAGGAACCTGTAAGTCCTCTTCGAGGATGTGGACCTATGTAATAGACTTCTTGACCCGGCCGTCTTTGATTTGGAGTAAACACTCTTGGGCCTTTTTCTGGTCACCTTTTATAGTTCCGGCACCTTTTGGAGTTGGGAATTTCAAACAGTAGTAGTAGGTCGAACACGCCACTTTGAATTCATTAATAAACTGGCGGCCAAGGAACCCGTTGTAGGAGGACTGCTGGTCGACAACAAGGAAATCTATGAGCCTAGTCAGTCTCCTTTCGGGGTCCTCAGCCGATACAAGCTGGACGCTCAACCTAACACTACCTAGGGGGACGGTTACATCTTCTCCGAACCCCACAATCCTAGCATTGCTAGGTTCCAGATACGACTCAAAATCACCTAAGGCATCCAAGGTGGATTTGAAGAGAATGTTGGTGAATGCACCGGTGTCCACAAGTAGCCTGTGAACTCGGACGTTCATGATGTTGGCGGTTATCACCAACGAGTCATTGTGGGGCATCAGTACCCCCTCTAGGTCCGCCGAGGAAAACGTTAGCTCATCAGTAAGCTGCGAGACGGATCTGGGGCCGGAGCTGCCCTCCTGGACTTGGTTTATGGCCCGAATTTCGGCCTTCCTCTTTCTCCTGGATATGGAGGATCCCCCGTCCTGGAGACCTCCAGCAGCTCCGATCTCCTCCTCGAGAACCAAGTGTTCCCGGGTGGGCTCCATATTTTGCTGAGGCTGGGGAGGTGCCCTCCGTCTGTTGTGGGGACCAGATTGGTCCGCTTCCTCCTCCTCATCGTCGGAGGTAGCCCTCCTCTCAAACCTTGGCCTCTTAGCTGGGGCATTCTTCACGAACTCGGCCAGCTTACCATCCTCGTAAAATTTCCAGAGCTGCTTGAGGAGGTCTCGACACTCGCTGGTGAAGTGGCCGATGGCTGTAGGCACAGAATTTGTTGGGGTTGAGCTTCGTGCGGTCCTGGTGGATCCGCCTCGGCTCCTCCAGCATGGCCTTGCCTTTAACGGCGGTGAAGACGTGGTCAACGGAGACGGTGAGGACCTGGTTGAGCTTTTCTTTGAGCTCGTCTCCCTCGCCAAAGGCCTTTAAGTTCTGGGGAGCTTTGTAGGTGCCCCCGGACTTCTTCCCGTAGGGTTTCCTCTCTTCGTGGGCACCAACTTCTTTGAGCAGTGCTTCCTGCATGGCCGCGAACACCCCCGCCTTATGACAGAATTCGGTGTAAGTGTTGGGACATGCGAGGTGCATCTCCTTCTAGAGGTCGGTGCCCCTCCTGAGTCCGGCCATCGCTGCGACGACCTTGGTGTCCTCGCTCACCGGCTCACCCTCCAGCAGGATTTTATCGAACCTTTCCAGGTACTGCTGGTCGGTCTCGTTCTCGCCTTGATGAATGTTGGCGAGTCGGTGTTTCTGGGTAAAGTAGGATCCGAACCCAGATAAGTGGGCCAGGAACTCTCGCGAGAGTTGGCCAAATGAGCAGATTGACCCCAGGGCGAGTGAAGAGAACCAGCGGTGAGCTCGGTCCCCTAGGGTCAGCGGGAAGTTCCGGCACTGGGTGGAGTCGGTGGCGCCAACCGAAATCATGAAGTCCGTGTACTTGGCCAGGTGGACTTTCGGGTCAGATTCGCCCTCGTATGCGGACATCACCGGGAACTGGATTTTCTTCTGGACCGGTGCGCGGAGGATGGCAGGTGCCAATGGAGATGCGGGGAGAGTCATGGCGTCAGGTCCGCCAAATTTGGCTGCTACTTGAGCTTGTAGCATTTCAACGACCTTTTTTAGTGAGGCCAGCTCGTCATCACGGGTCACCTTCGGCGGAGGTTGCTCAAAGGTCGTGCATCTCGCGGACGCAAGTCCCCGAGGTGCCTCACTCTGGGGTGACCTCTCAGTGGCGGGCTGGAATTGACGTCCGCCATGGGGCCTAGCCGGTCAGTGGCGGGCCTCCTCAACCTTTCGTGGGCGGACCTGCGCGGCTGCTGGTCGGAGTCCCCGTGGGACGCAGCTGGGGCTGCCGTCCGCTCATTTTCCCCGTATCTCGGGCCCAGGCGGCCTTGGAGGACTTCTCTCCTCTGTGAGTGGTGGGTGCCAGATGCCCCGGTGTAGGCCGACTCCCTTCCGGTGTAAGGAGCGGGATCCTCCTCCACCATTCTGGCCTTACCGGTCCTCTCCCTACGCTGGCGAGCCTGTGCCGAGCTCGCCTCCTGCTCGGTGGGGAGGGCGTTGTAATCCCCCCTGGTTTGGGTGCCCTGGGTGGGCCTGGTCTGCTCCCGAGCCTCGGTAGCTGGAGCTCGCCTGGGTACCAGGGCGAGCTCGTCCTGCTGCCTCTGCTGCAACCTTTGCAATGTCGCGATGGTGCGTTGGAGCTCGTCGGGGTTGCTGGCCAGGTCCCTCAAGGCGGGGGTCAAGTCTTCTTGGGCCACCACAACTCGCGGAGGTCACGGAGCTGCGGTGCTTTTCTGGGGAGGTGGTTGTGAGGTCTCCACCTCGGCCTTGGTTTGGTCACCTCCTTTCGACCTTCCGGCAGCTGCGGAGGTCTGTCCTTTGGCGGCTCGAGTGTTAGCCATTTTTTTATTTCGGAGGGGGTAACTTGCCGAAGGTCGCCGAGGTGGGGGGAGGTCGCCGGAGTGGTGGAGGTCGCCGGAGTGGTGGTCGTCCAGCTTAGGTGGAGCCGTGTAAGTTTTCGTCTAGCCTCGCGTGTGACGAATTATCCGAAATTCGGTTTATTTGTGTACACGCACGCGTTTGAAAACTTTTTTCGGGCAAAATTCATAAAATCCGAAAATTCGGGTTTTTGTTCGGAAATCTGGGTTCTTCGTTCAAGGGATGAAGATGTATGTGTATCTTCAAGTGTTCTTGAGTTTTATCAAGAACACCTTCAAATCTTCAAATCTTCAAACAAACCCTTACTTTTTGTTCTTGAAATTTTTTTAATTTTCAGGCTCGAACCCTCCCTCTAGCGCCAAATTATTGATAGAATTTCTTAATCGTTGTTTGTTTATGTGGCTTTACGACGGATTAATTCTACCAAACAATAATCTTATGATTTTGTGTTCTTGGGGAGGGAGAGAGAGTGTAGGGAGAGAAATATTGCAGTAAGGATTGTATTAATTGTGTGAAATGTGAGAGCATTGGAAAAATTGTGTGAATAGTACAAGAGAGGTCTTATTTATAGGTGTGCGAGTGTGAGACGGCACCTTACGAGCCTACGTGGCTTCCGGTGTTGACAAGGGTTCCATACCCTCGTCTTGGTCTCCCACACTGCTCCCCATGTCATGCCTCGTCCTACTACTATGCCTTAGACTAGATGGGCCTCATTAAAAACCTCGCCGTAAACCACCCTTGTGGATAAACCGGACGGAGGGAAAAAGAGCGCACCATCGGGGTCCTATAGACTATCATGCGAGCTCATAGGCGAGCTCAGAGATGAGCACTCGGGCGAGCTCAGAGGTGACCACTCGGGCGAGCTCCGACGCCTTGATGCCCGGAGGTGTGCTCGGCACTCTGGCGAGCTCGCGGGCGACCTCCCAGGTGATTTGCCTCGAGTAGCTCGCCCATCAACAACATGTGTAACTTTTCAGTAGTATTTTGTGTAACTTTTAAAAAATGAAATTGAGTTATACCGTGTAACTGATGCATATATATAAAACTAAACCTATAATTTAATATGCACATCAAAGTGCAATATTCCATATAAACAAGGAAAATCTTTTATAAACAATTATGACTCAATAGTTATAAATTAATTTTTGAATGGGTTATTCTTGTATGTACTGCATTGTGTAATTTGGATATATTTTTTAGTAATTAATTAATTTTTTCATTTAAAAGTTGATTTTTTAATATTAAAAAAAGTTAGGAATAATTTTTCAATAACAAAAGTAAATTTTCCAAAATTACACTTAAATTATATGATACACCTGATGCTTTCTCTTTTAGTGGCAATATCATTTGATTAGACTGCTACTATTTTTGATAAAAATAATTAATATTATTAAAAAATACACAGAAAATATAAATAATACTCTTAAATCTCACGAGATGTATACAATTGTAACTATATCAATTAAATTAAAATTTAAGTACCAGTTGAAGAATTGTTTTAGAAAATGTTTGACTAAACTTATTTTGATATTTTTTATACTTTCTAAATCTTTGCGTCTTTTATTACATTTTTCAGTTGGTTACTATGATATTTAAATTTTTAGGAAGGCTACTAATAATAATTTGGATAGATTTCATGGTTTGATAAATTTATCATGAAACTGTTTTAAAACATCAAATATTTGATCTAAGTGTGTCAAAATATTCATTAAGAATATTAAAATTTTGGTCAATAAAATTTATAATAATTATAACACAATATTATTAGCCCAAAATTTTGATACATTTGATAAAAAAATTTATGCACTTAAATAAATATCTAATACTTTAAAATTGATTTATTTTTATATAAAAACTTTACCCAATAATTTCGGTGGATCCATTTTTACTTTTCTGGGGGATGATATCGTCAAAAGGAAATCGTATCTCGTGATTAAGTTTATCTAAAATGAAGATTAAATTCCTTAGACAAAAAATAAAATAAAAATTACTAAATCCTTAACAAATATTGGACCATTAAGGTTCTTTTATGATTCCTTGCCCTAGTATTGTGTACACTGTACAAAGAAGGGCAGCTAAATACCAAAAGTACCCTTGTGAAATATAGGAAGTATTTAGTGCTAAGCAAAGAATAAGAGAAGAGAGAGAGAGAGGTCCTCGAGGGAGCCGAGAGTTTTTCTCTGTAGAAGAAAGAAAAGAAAAAGAAAAGAAAGAGAGGAGAAAAATCTCTGTATCGCTACTCTTCGAGCTACCGCAATCGGATTCTGATCACCGCATCAGATTTTTTGGAAAGTTCTTTTTGATCGATTCGATTGGATTGGATTGGATTCGATTTATTTATTAATTTCTGTTCCTTTTTAATTTCTGCATTTTCAGTTTTATTGATCAGCTAATCCAACCGTTTTTGTTTTTGTTTTTCTATGCTAGAGTTTTGATTCAGTAAAATCTCTGTTTAACTCAATCGAGAGAGTTGAGTTGAGTTGAGTTGAGATAGGCGAGGCAGGGAAATTCTATTTTTGTAATTTCTAGAATTTCCGGAAAACCCAAACCCCCCTTCTTTTCTTGACGAAGAAACCCTAGTAATCGAGTTCAGATGTCTACGGCGGCGAACTCTTCACCTGTGATTCAACCATCTCAAAATTCTCCTAGGAGCCGCCAATCGAGGAAGTCCTCGGCGGCGCGTGGCATATCTTCCCCGACCGACATCTCTCCCACTCCGATGTCGGCAATCGTTGATCAGGAACAATTTTTTAGTTCCTCTTCTGATTTTCTCCCTGCCAATGCTACGGTGGCTGAGGACGGTGGCTTGAGTGGTGAAGATGTTGAACTGGACAATAGTGATGGTGGCGCTGCCGCCAAGAAACCAGTATGGAACATGCCTTCAAGTGGGCCCGTTGCTGAGGTTGGTGTCGTAATGGGAGCAGATTCTTGGCCTGCCCTCTCCGAATCTGCTCGTGCTTCCCCTAGATCTCCTCTCAAAGCTCCCTCTCATGGATCAGTCTCTGCACTACAGGTTTTATCATCACTATGTTTATTTATTTGCATTTGTGTCCTGTGAGTAAAAGAAAACAATTATATTTAATCGAAATTTCATATATCATATTTCGGTATTATCAATGTATGTCTTTTCAATTTCAAATGTTGATGAAATTGTAAAATGTCGTGCATTTTCAATTTCAAATGTTGATAAAATTGTAAAATATCATGTATAATTTTTCTTGATGTGTATTAGGACTTACCTGTGGTCTCTTTGCCTTCACCAAAAGAAGTTAATACGGGCATTTCAGCCCCAAACACGCCCCCAAACAATGTAGTCCCCTCTCGTCACAAGCCGATGAAGCGTGGGGGTGGCAATTTAAGTGGCAATAGCATTTTGGTCAACGATAGCTTTACTCAACCACCTTCTGTACAACAGGGTGCTGGGGTTGATCCTCCCCCTTATAATGCAGGTAAGTCTGGGGGTTTGGGTGGGGAACATTCTAGGGATAACCCAATTAAGGATGGTGGGCAGAGAGGGGGAATTTATGGTGGTCACGAGTCCCAGGGACAGCGCCCTTATAGAAGAAGTAATAGTGGACCATTAACTCGAGGTGATGGTTCTCATCATGGTAATCATAGACGTGATCATGGAAAACAAGATTGGGGTAATCGAAGTTTTGGTAGTAGAGAGAACCATGGACAGAGAGTTGGGTCTAGGCCCTTCTTGCGTGGACCAGCTCCAAGTGCATCTTTTATTGCACCTCCTCCTCCTGTAACTGTACGACCTTTTGTATCCCCTGTTTACACAGGTGACTTTGCTGCTTGTACATTTAAATGTTAGTGTTTGTGTAAAATGTCCTTTGTGCTAATTCTTTGATGCTATTTGTAGAGATGCAATCACCTGTATACTATTTACCACATCCAGATGCACTAAGATCCATACCTATGGTTCCATTTCCATCAATGTATTATCCCATGCTTGATCCTCACTTGCCATCCAAGATAGTGAACCAAATAGATTATTATTTTAGGTACTATTTTCTGATTTTGTATTAGGTTCAAGCTGATTACATAATTAACATCTTTGTTACATGAGGAATCTAAATTCTCATTTCATTTGTGCCTTGCAGTAACGAGAACTTGGTGAAGGATGCGTTCTTACGCCAGAACATGGATGCTGAGGGCTGGGTTCCCATTAAGTTAATAGCAGGCTTCAAGAAAGTAAGAAGGCCTAAGCTCATAATTTTGATCCTATAAAAATAAGTCCTTAATTGATACTATGATTCTTGATTGATGTGAACCACCAAACAAAATTTTAGGTATATATATGTATATTTAAGAGACAGAAGGGTTTGATGGCAAATGGGCACACGGTTGTTTCTTGGTAATGTAACATAGGAAAAAGGAAATTGTGGAAATTATTTATTAGAAGAAAACATTGAGGTTAAATTAAATTTTCATAGGGTAGGATAATTGTTTGTCAACCTTGTGAAGCACCTTTACTGGCAGTTGGATGTAATAATGTATGTCTGAACTTGATATCTTCTGCTCGGTTTATACATAATACTATTTAATTATCACCTTAGCTTATTGAGGGTTGAAAACTTGCGATTCCTTGAGACTGTAGTCTGTCGCACACTTAAGACTTGCACAGGCCATTTCCAGTATAAATCACTTGTTATATGGAGGTTTGTAACTACTCAAGCCCACTTCCGTGGCCTATATTTTTTGGCCCATTTGTACATAAGTATCCTAGAACATTTTTATATGGGTAGATGTTTTTAGAAAGTGTCAGAGGTATTGCAATCCTAGAACCTTGCAAATAGATGTCTAGGAATTCGTTGGAGTCTTAACCATATGAATAGGTAGATCTCCACCGTCCATGATTAGCTAGACCTGTACATTATATGGTGGGATTTATTTGTAACCAATCAATTCATAACTAAGCAAGTTTAATTGAATACTTTGGATTTTTCACACATTTTTCCTTCTCTTTGCTTTCTCCTCCCTCATTTCAAACTGGACATTTTGACCTTTCATTTTATATGCAAATTTGATGGCATGCAATGTGAATTAATTGTATTTCTTCCAAATTCACCCCTAAAATCATTAAAATGTTTACATAAATATGCTGTTCTAATAAAAAAGATGCATGTTCGTTGAAGGTATAGTAAGAAACCAATTGTTTTCTTAATATATGTGATGGGAGGGGAGTATCTTATTATTTTCACTGCTTTTAGACAAATCACGAGTTTGAGTATTCAAAAGTTATAGGTATAAAGTATAATAACCCAAGTTGATATTCTAACATGTATTGAAATGCGATTAGAAGATGGTGATGAATGAGTGAACATGATAAGTAAATGATAGAATAATGAAACTTGTTATAATGATTGTTTGAATTTGAAGAGGTGCATTTTTCTAATGAATATAGAATTGTAAAGTTCAAGTTCCTTAATTTCTTTTTATTGTTCTTTCGTTTTTTGTGTTGGTGAATTAAGTCTTTAGCTTCGTTGTCAAATATATTTGAGGGTATTCATATTATTCATCCACAGATGATGGAGCTGACCGACAATATTCAGCTCATAGCGGATGCCATAAAAGCTTCAAATATGGTGGAAGTGCAGGTATACTATATGCTCACCTAGTCTTTCTTTGTATTGAACTTGCTTTCTAGTTATCCAGTTAGATTTGTTGGAATTGTCACTTATTAGTAGGTAAATCTCATTTTTCCTTCACCTTATAGGGTGATAAGGTGAGGCGCAAAGGTGATTGGAACAAATGGATAATGCCAAAAAGTACGGTGACGAGTCCTCAATCTATTAACTGGTCCACTCAGAATATGTTGTCAGCTCATCTCAACAGTCTTGCGTTCGACGAAAAGGCAACCATGTAAAGTCATGTCTTTGCCTATGTTGACATGCTCAGCCGACGCAAAGAGGATCACTTTTGATCTCTCATCCATCGTGATTTAAATAAAATTTAAAAAAAAAAGAAGAAGGAGAAATTGAAATACTGTTTATGCTGGAATATGTTTTATTTAACATGAGGTGGTTGGTTTTGGTCTTGATGCATGTGATGGGATGATTTTTCTGGAGACAAATAAAACGTGAAACTTCATTTATGTGATGAAAACAGCTTAATAAATTGTGGGTTTTAAGACATGAAGTCTGTATCGTGATTCGCGAGTTGATATATTTTTTAATTATTTGTGTGGTTTTTGTTTGTTGATGAGCTGTTATGATTGTGTTTTTTTAGTTGTTTATTCATTTGTTAATTCAAATCTTAAATAGAAACTTTGATAGGTTGGATGGTGTGCTTTCCCTTTCTTTAATTTTTTTTCCTGTGTATCTGGACTTCTAAAATATACAGTATCTTTAAGTATGTTTTTCGAGGAAGAGTTTTACTCAAATTTATATATTTGTAATGAAAGATGTATAATATTAAATTTGTTTATGGTAAAATTGGTTCGTAATTAATATCTTTTTAGTAGAAAATTAATAATCACCATGTCATCAAAGTTTCTTTACATTGGAATGGAAATCAATTTATTGAAAATGAGATAAAGTGCGGATGTTATGGGCCAACTAATATTATAGAGCTAAAATGAATAAGAAGAATAAAGGTTGAGGTTAGGTGTATTGTAATATTGGTAATAAATATCTACACAATTTAATTTTTTAACTATCCATATGCATATTTAATATAAAAATATATAATTATAATATTTAAATTCAAATATAATTATAAGTATTACATATTTAATAATAAAAAATATTTGAAATTAAAGGCTTTATTGCAAAATAAATCACCACGTAATTTGTAATTTAATCTAAACTTTTAAACTTTAAGCAAAATAAATCATCACCTTTTATATGTTTTGTAATTTAAATTTCGGGTAACTTGACCAAAAGAAGATGTGGACAAATAAATGCATATTCATAATCCCGATAAGCATTCACATCATTAAATATCTAGAAACATAAATAAAATTATTGATATTATAAATATAAAAATAAATTTAAAAAACACATAATTTTAATAAAAATAGTCATATTTTTTAAAATTACAAAGTTTGAATGTATTTCAGAAATAAATTAAATTTAAAAAATAATAAATTCAAAGTTATATTGTCTTAAAGGTAAATAAATATATTATTATATTTAAATAAATATGTAATATATATATATATATATATATTAACAATATAAAAATAAAAATATGTTTAATAAAATTAACTCCAAATTTAAAATATACACATATATATTCAAATTTGTTTACATTAACTCCAAATTTAAAATATACACATATATAATCTTAATGTTTAAATATATTTTTAAAATCATGAATTTTGCGTGAGGTTTTATAATTTTAATTAATATATATAATTTTTAAATATTTTTTTTTGCAAAATCATATATAATCTTTTTAAAATAAGCAATTAATTAATTAAATACTATAAAAATTTCAAAATACATATTTATTATAATTTTTATATGAAAATATATTATTCTATTTTAACTTAAAAAATAATTTTTTGAAATATAAAATTGAAAAAAAATATATTAAATATTAAAACAGATTTAAAGTTATATATATTCTCTCTAAAAAATAAAAATATATTGACTTATATAAAAACTAAATAATTTATTTCAATTAATTCTTAATTTTTATAAATAAATATTCATATACATAATTTTTATATTTCTAAACATAAAAAATTATATATATTTCTTAATATTATTAAAGCTCACACAAAATAAATTGATTCCAAAATTATATTTTAAAATTAAGATTATATATGTGTATATTTTTTCTTAAAAGTATATTAATATTTAAATTTATAGTTATTGTAAATAAATTTGAATATTTTTATTTTGTACTCTGAATATTTTATTTTACTTTTTTAAAATTATTTTTATTTTTATTTTTATATTGTTAATATATATATATATAATTTACTTATTTATTTAAATATAATAATATATTTTTTTAAGACAATATAACTGTTAATTTATTATTTTTAAGTTTTAATTTGAAATTGTAATTTGTTTCGAAGGCGAATGGACAGAGTAATGAAAGTATTCTGAAGAATTTTGGGTAAATCGGTGAAAGAATCCATGAGAAATGAACACAGAATTAGATCAAGCATAAAAAAAAAAAAAAATGGTGAAGACAGAGAGAGATCGCAGAGTGAAACAAAGGAACCTGTGAAAGTGATTGTAACCGACTCCATAGATACCATGTTAAACTTCATTATCTAATTAAATGTATTCACTTCACTAAATAAAATCAAAGATTACACACGTATTTATAGCTGTAGTTTAAATGTCTAACTAATTTCCCTAATTTTCCTAACTGACTTGCTTAGAAAGGAATTGGTCTAACATACTAACTACTAGAGTAATTCGTATATGTAGGCATGATATTAGTAAGTATGTGTAGTAGTACTACTTATATATCATAACATAATCAAACTTTTTAATTTTAAAAATATGACTATTTTTGTTAAAATTATGTGTTTTTTATTTATATTTATAATATTAATAATTTTATTTATTTATTTTAAATATTTAATGATGTAGATGCACATTTGAATGATGAATGTGCATTTATTTTTCCACAACATCTTTTGGGCAAGGGGCAAGTTGCCCAAAGTTTAAATAGCAAAACATATGAAAGGTATAGTTTAAATTACAATTTGCGAAAAGATGGTGATTTATTTGCAATAAAGCCAAAATTAAATAATAATTTATAGTATAAAATTTACCCATAAAATTATATTATGAGAACTGATTTTCACTTTATATATTGAAGATATATAGATTATAAGAAAATTATTACTCTTTACATCCCAAGATGTGATAAAATAAAAAAGTAAATTGAGAATGTAAAACGTAAATGAAATGTGAGTTTTTTTATATTAAGTGAGTGTTAAAAAAATAATATGACTCAAGTGGTTACAAATTAGAATTTCACTATCTATAATCATTATCGAGTCATAATATTAATCAAATTTTATTCCTTTTTTTTTTTAATTGTCCATCAATATATTTTTTTTGGCTGTCCATCAATTCATTCTCTTTCCTTTATTTACAAATAAAAGTTTAGACCCTATAATACCTTCAATTTTTTCTTAGACAGATAATACCAATTTTTATTGAATACCGCGTTAAAAATATATAATAAAAATTCATGAAAGGGGAGTATATTTTTATTCATATAGTAACACAGTTTGAAAGCGAAAATTTTGAAATAAATCCTGCGAGAATTTTTCTAAAAACTTTTATTTGATCTTATCTGACTTGCTTCGGATCCACAAATTTTAGTCTAGGCATACTGATGGCACTTGAATTTTTTAAATTTATACTATTTTATCATATATAAAAATATTTCATAAGAATGTATCTCAGTCCTCAGATATATTCGACTGAAAATTAATAATATTTGTTTATTATTTAATGTTTATTTAAAAAATTCAAGCATTTTAGAAATTGAACAGTCAGAATTCGTCAAACGATATTTTTACTTCTCATGTGTTGCTTGATTATTACTTTCACTGTCCCAGATTAATTAAAAAAAAAAACCCACAATATAAAAAACAATAAAAATATATAATAAAATATAAAAAATACTCCCTCCGTCCCTAACTAATTTGCACACTTTTTATTTTGGGTAGTTCCAAATCAATTTGTACACTGCTTAAAAGGGAAACATCGATTTGCGTGCACACTCATAAAACTTTCCACACATTTACTCATATATCACTACTTTATTTAAAAAATATATTTTTCTTAAACCGTGTGTCATTCCAGGGGTGCAAATACCCCTGGGACGGAGGGAGTATATTTTATTAATTTTTAGAATATAAATTATCTGTTTTTTAAAATGTGAAAGAAATTAAGATATTAAAATTAAAAAGTGTTAAAATTATTTTGAACGGAAAGAATACTAAATTGTTTAAATAAAAAGTTCTCCCCAGTGAAAGCAACTTGGCAGCTATAATAACGAGGTGATTTACATATAAGTTCAAAAAAATTATTCTCTCCGTTCCAGAAGACATTGCGGTGTTTTTTGGACACGAGATTTAAGAAAAATGTATAAAATATACATTTTTATGAATATTATATGTGTGTTGTGAGAGTGAAGTTTAATAAATAGTTTCCACTTTTGGAAATGCAAACTTTTTGTGGGACAGACCAAAATAGAAAGTATGTAATGTCTTTTAGGACGGAGGGAGTATTATATTTACAAATAGGTTCACAATATTTACACTGAAGTACTTTTTTTTTTTTCTGTACAGAAGCATTTTTTTTCTGCATATAGTAACTTTTTTATATATAAATTCAAAAAAATTACTACATTTACATATATGTTCACAATATTTGTATGAAAATACATTTTTTTTTTCTGCACAAAACTATGTATACAATACTATTATTTTCTTATTGTCGATTGATTCTTAAATGAAAATTTGCCAGTTTCTACTTTAACTGTGCTCATAAATAACACCACGTTCTAATTAAATAATACTCTCCTTCTGCCATCCTTTCTCCATATGTTTTTCAGTGGAAGCATCGGTCAGATTCATTTTATTGTACAACAATAATTTTTAGGTGATTTTTTAGGTTTAAAAAAATTACTATATTTATAAATAGATATCGTTCAGAAAAAAATGTATTTCTTTGTAAAAAAAATATACTTCTGTTCAAATATATATATGTAAATATAGTGACTTTCTTGAACCTATATATAAATCATCCATAATTTTTTGGTGCTCGTTAACAACAAAACAAGAAATCAATAGAGGTTCGTGAGGTTAATTGATAAATAAATTCATTAAAATTAATGTATGTACTTTCTAATATATGATCAAAATAAATTGAAAAAGAAATAAACTTATAATTTACGGATGGAGGGACAATGGTGTAGTAAATACAATCTATTTTGCATCGATGTCATTCCTTTTTTTTTTTGTTGGAGACAATTTTTTTTTTCTCTTTTTAGTCCTACTATCATTCTTCCCCATTTTTCACTGTTAATACATTCAAAATTTCGATTTTAAATTATGCAAAACAAAAATTGCCGATTATAATTTAAGTGTCGATTTGACTGGATTTTTTTTATAATTTGCTCTTCATTACATAAGTTCAATACAGTATTTTGTGATCATGAATCACTTCTTAGCAAAATATAAATATAAATTTATAAATATAAATCTTGTATCACAAAATAGTTTATATAATATTTTATCATATTAATATTCTCAATACACGCTTTCAAAAAAAAAAAATCTCAATACTCATTATTTAGTATCTGTACCCCTAAATCCGTCCTTGGTTATCACATGTCATTAAAATTTCTCGTATTTAAGAAAGGCAAATTTATGAAACTGGTAAAATTTTAGACTATATATATATATATCAGTTTAGCAATCTTGCCATAATTATAAATTTGCAATACATTATCAACAAGTGACCGTGTGCCGTCCGATCTGATGCAGGGAAAGTCAAACTTTTTACGCGTGGCAATAAATTTCTTCTGAGATTTCTCTTGCGTGTTAATTGAAATTTTAAATATTTTAAAATTAAAGCTATATTTGGATTAGATTCGATAATGAATGAATTTAAAAATAATACATGTAAAAAGTTATACATTTTAAATTAAGAATTATAAAGAGATGAGATAGAATAAAAAAAGTAAGAAAAATGAGAAATGAAAAGTGGTAGAGTGGAGAAATTTCAAATGACACAGGTTTGAAGAGTATTTAGAATTTCTCTATTGAGTAAGTCTATTGTGCACCAGTTAAATTATGCAACTCAAGTTCATTTTTAAAAAGTTACACAATTTATTACTAAAAAGTTACACAAATTATTACTGAAAAGTTAAACCATTAAAGACACATTTTTCAGTAATAACATGTGTAACTTTTCAATAGTATTTTGTGTAACTTTTCAAAAATGAACTTGAGTTGCATAGTGTAACTAGTGCATACAAGATTAAACCTCCTCCATTTTAAAAATAAAATGACATCTAAGTATTTGTAAATTCATGGGGAGGATGATTATTTGTGTGTAAAATACATGGATTTCAAATCGACCCATCCAAATGGAGCCTAAAAGATATTTTATCATATCACCTCTTCATTAGTTTTTTAAACCCCTTGAATACATTCTTATATTGAATTTTTTTTCATTAAATCCACCTAATCTATTTTCATTCTTTTTAAAAAGTACTCCTATTACTTTATTATTATTAACAAAATATCATTTTATTAATAAATAAATCCCATAATATTCATATTTAAATTCTATCTTATTTTCCTCAACATGAGATACGCGTGTACTCATATATTATGGTAGTAGTTCATTTTGTGTCTCATTAAT
Organism: Prunella vulgaris; assembly: GCA_026898435.1. Classification (NCBI taxonomy): domain Eukaryota; kingdom Viridiplantae; phylum Streptophyta; class Magnoliopsida; order Lamiales; family Lamiaceae; genus Prunella; species Prunella vulgaris. Next base: position 326,743 of record JAPKLY010000094.1, read on the forward strand.
TTTAAACAAGTCGCGTTAAATGCATGTATTAACTAATAAGAATAAAAGAACACAAAACGTAACACCAAAGCATGTCTTGTATCATTAGTGATACTTTTACAAAGTTTTGTAATACTAAATTCTAAAAATATTACAAAAACTTGCAAACGTATCACTTATCATACATGAGACGTCTCATCCAACTGTTTTGTGGACTTCTAACTCATCAACTGATATACCTGAGGCAACCAAATTTCTTAGCTGAACTTGTTCTAACACGATATGTAATGAACACAGCAAAGATTTCATTTTAAGGGCCACCTCAATTTTTTTTGAACTGCCACATTCAGTAAGAGTTCCCACGACAAATGACATCGATCAATCGCAAAGGCTACTGACCGGGGTAATGAGGACAAACGAGACACCTTATGACGTAGCAAGAACGTTCCTACATTAACAGTATTGGACCTGGGAATTCACAGTAAGTGGGATGGGAATATTATCACAAGTCAAAATTTACTTTACACAAAATGATGACCAAGCAGAATGAACAAACTCAAACTGGTTGTTCAGATTTACAATACATATGAGGTTATATTAGGAAATCTACAACTAGGGGCTCATTGGACAAATAGAAACCCTACGAAGAAATCAATGAACTAGTGTTTAAGGTAATATAATACGAACCGAGTATATCACAGATCTCTTCTGCACAATGGACAAGAACCATGTCTCACTAGCCAAGTATCAATACAAGGCAGATGAAACATGTGGTGACAATGTGGCAACCGACGTACCGTCTCCCCCCTCTGGAAGTCCTGAACATCAAAAAGCCAGAGCAAGAGTCATTAACACCATTTCCCATTACAAATAGACGAGACGCCTGGAGATGGATAGTTCCCATTACTTTTCTATAAATTTCTTGTATATTTAGAATTTAGAGAGATAGATACATGATATGTTAATGAGTGAATATACAAAAAAATGGAAGCCCGAATGTGTGTGTCTCTCTCTCCAATTTATAAGAAATGTATGGAAAAGAAATGGAGAAGATCCATATCCTAATAGGGAAAGCAACAAGTTTAATACCTGAAGGCATACCGAACAAGAAACTCCATCACCCAAAGTATCGACACTCTCATTTCCAGTAATTGTGAATTTTGGGATCTTTTCGACCATGTCTGATAACAAACCTTTCGCCCCACCTGTGTCGAACAGGTTTGGGATTTCCTCAAATGGAGCTTCAACGGCTCCCATCTGATTAACACAAGGATCTTGAGTAAGAGAAGTGATAGCTTCAAGTTGAGTTTGATATAAAATGATGAAGCAATCATATCGCCTCGTACCTGGCTTTGTACTGCACTAAGCATAGCTGGACCAATACGCTCGCGGACAAGTCTACCACTTAAAAGGCTTGCTATGACATCAATCTGTTTATTCCAAATAACCATAATAAATTCTTTCATTGAAAAGGGATGGAAATGGATTTTGAGTGTTGTAAAGCAAACTATCTTAGAAAGTCAACATTCAAACTTGACATTTGAACATTGCTTCAAGGGATTAAACCCGTTGATCAACAAAACACGTGATGATCAAGGTAAAGTTCAATCAGAATGAAACCAGATCATTCCAATCCATTATAAAAAGGTATTCAAACTTCGAATTCAGACAATGTTTTTTATTTTTTACACATGTTGATCAATAAAGGATGCCATAATAATCCAGGTAAAGTTCATTCTGAATTAAAATAGATTATTCCAAAATGTAATCCATAATAAACTTGCTCCTATAACCACAATGAGGGAAGGTAGATGACATCAACCACAACAAATTTCTTTTTATAACACAAATTAACATTTAAGCTTAATGAAGAATTGATGAATCCATTGCTTACCAGATAGAGGAGACATCCTAATCCAGATTCATCTGATTGCCACAAAAGCAGTGACGATTCGAAAACCTCAATCGAGAAAACGGCACCGGAGATGGCTCCTACGGATGCTCCTCTAATAAAGCCACTCTCTGTCTCTTGGCCTATCAACGCCCCTGTAATCGCCCCCAGTAAAGTCCCCACTGTAGAGACAAGGAACACTTTCATTAGCTCAAATCGAAATGTTAAAAAAATATGCAGAACAAAGGAATATCTTAATCTTCCCGTACAAAATTCTTGAGGCAAACATCCAATAATTATTTAAAAAAATGCACATAGTTCCACATTACAAGAATTAAAAAAATAGGGCACCTTACACAAGATAAACCCATTCCCTCTTAAATATTAAACACTTAAAATGACCCCAATATAGTATCAAAAACCTAGAATTTTGTTTTCCTCTGTAACCTAAACAGCACAAGAAGACCCGATTTGGAACAAAATTTCAATTGTTAAACCTAATTGAGATACCAGGCACAATCAACTCGTCATTTAGGCCAATATCGACACAACAGAAAACTAAACCCAACCCAAAATTGAAGGAACCCATAGCAGAAATAAAACAAACACAGATCGCGACGAAGAAATCGCAAAATTTCTCAAGAAATTCAGCTGAAAAGGAGGGTGCTCACCTAATGCAAAGAAAAAGGTGAAAATTGCAGAGAAAACGTTCCCAAGTATAACAGAAACAGCGCATCGGATGAATTCCTTGACCTTATGGACTATAAAACCGAATGAAGAACAAGATTCTGATGAGGGTGTAGCGGGGAAAGAAGGAGATGGATATGCGTAAAACTCCATAGATTCATCAACCGGAAAGGCGACGATCTTTTTTCGTGTTCAGGTGATTAGGAAAATATAGATGTCGGAAATAATATAGAAAATATAGGTGTTGGAAATAAAAAATTATTGCTATATTATACTTTCTAATCGGTGGTTGTTACCCGTGTTGGTTTATAGTAGGATCTATGTATTTACTATATTATACTGCATAATGTGCTTTAAATACAATACATTGTATACAATACTATATAATTTCTGAAATATCTTTCAACTTCATTCATATATTATTGACTCGACTTCTTCTAATTTGACTGTTTCATGAATCTATATCATTATTATTTATTATTGATAAATATTGTTGGTATGTAAGCATTGAAACTTAAGTTAACAAGGTCAAACTTAGCAATAAAGATATCAATATAGAAAATGTAAAAAAATACCTGTTCAATTTTATATTGCAAAAATTAAAGAACTTGTATTGTTTTATAAATGTGCGATATCTTTAGTTAGACCATGGGAGGCTATATTCATAATATGCATACAAGATGATATTTGACAAGTGGTCCCAATGTTATCGAGCCTTAGATTGTGACTGTACCATGGTGTTATAGGCCAATCTTTTAGACTGTGTTGGGACAGTAGATGGGCGTACGTGTGAGAATAATTAACAAAATAATACAATGTGTGAGGCTTGAATGAATGTTAAAGATAAAAATTTTGTTTCTTTTCTAGAGCTTATGGTACCTCGGAGGTCGATTCCTCGTACGTCTAGGTGATGTTTGTTGATCACTGATCATTACGTAAATAAGGCAAATCCTCGGCCCTTATGAATGTGTTTCTCGAATCCCAACGTGATTATAGTTTATCTTGCTCGAACATCAGGCATTCTTCCAGGTAGCTTGGGCTTTGGACATGCTCGGACTCATCATGACAGCTGCTCCGAGCTTCATGCGACCTCGGACAAGCAATTTGGGATATATTCGAGTTTCATGTATCCTCAAAAGGACCACGAGGATGCCTTCAAGCTTCGTTATACCCGTTCGGAAATTGGGCTTGGGTCAAGTCTTTTTAGTATTTAGCTTGAGTCATACTTAGACACAATCACGCCACAAGTATATTAGATTTTAATTTAGAAATCTTTTGTAATAATTAGACCGTTAAATAAAGAGACACTAAGTAGATTTGAAAAAAATTCCTTGCTCTTTTAAGTATTGGTGATGGAAATCGGAAGCCATACTATTATGCATAATCATTATTTTTTATATTCGTATATATTATTATTATTATAAAAATATATTTAAATTTATGACAGTGATAGTATATATACAAAATAATGATATTTGATGAAATCGAGTTCACGTGAATGTTCAAACAAGTTTTTGTCTTAAGAAAGTGATTGGGTTGAATAAAAAAATACTTTATTAATTTTTGTGAATTTGGATTATTTTTCTTTTTTCTTGTGAAAATAATATTGAGATATATTAAAAATGGACATATGTGTGAAAGTAATCACAAGAAAGAGTGAATATCATCTTTGAATTTTGAACAAGTATAATGAGAACTATTTTTTTTTTTTTTGACGCTTGACATTTATAATTTGCATTTTATGTACCTTTTAAAATAATATTAGTAATTAATGATTTTATTAAATTGTATTCTCTTTGTTCTAAATTCAAGTTCTACCTTGTTGTTTGAATGTAATTTAAGATAAAAACTGCTTATTAATATATAAAGTGATGTTGTTGATAAAATATTTTTTTTTCTATTTTATTGATAAGGTAAAATTTTATTTTTTATTTTTCTTGTGTTGCCAAAGTACATATTACTAACCTTTTTGCAGAAAGTAGATAAAAAGAAATAAGATATTTTTGCTGTACATATTCAACGTTGTTAGTTGTTAGTCACTTGCGAAAATCATGAGAACATACATTTCTCAAAGAAAAAGAGAAATAATTCAAATTCAACGAGTTTTTGGTGGGGAAATATAAATTTCAAAATTTTTTTTTTTTTACAAATTCTCTCACAAGGAAATATTTCAATTGATTGAGTTCAAATTAGATATGTGCTCTTCACTTGCTCATAATTAATTTTTTTTTAAAAAAAACTTTATGTATTTTCTTAGTGTTTCAATATTTTATCATTTTTTATATTTTGTATTGAATTAAAAAAATATAATTTTTACAATTTTATTATTCATATTTGGCTAAAGTACGCAACTAATTATGTGAAAGAGAAAAGGAAATCCAAATATTTTTTAGTAAAAAATATTAATTTAGAAAATGAAAATCTTATTTTTCTAATTAAATTAGAAAATATTAAAAAAATATATTATATATGAAAAGAAAAATTATGTAAAATGATAAATACTTCGAAATAAAATTTAATTTAAAAACGACATGCGTATTACAACGGGAGTACCATGTTAACGTTTGAAAATGGCCCGTCAAATGCCACCAAAGTTTCTTTGACCTCTTACGCCTTTATGGCTCCCTATCTATTTCCAATACTTAGAGGGCAAGGAATTTTTCAAATATACTCTATTTCTATGTATTTAGGAGCGCTTGTTCCAAATTCTTAAATGATAATAGGAATAGAATTTCATTTTTTCCTTTTACCCTCATATATATTGAATGAGAGTTTATGTTAATAGTAGTTACATCATTAATATTGTGCTCCAATTTTAAAAAAATTGACAAAAAATAATGTTGTTGGTTGTTGTTTGGGGGATTGTTTGAGGAGGATGATTATAAGGTGAGATGGAGGTAATCAAATAGGGGTAATGATTGTCTTATTTAGGAGAAAAAACAATGTTATGTACCTCATTTATTCTCATTACATATAATAATTATTATGTGTATATCGCATTTTTATTACCATTGAATTTTTTTTTACCAAACGCCCCCTTAATAGTCTAATTACTGCGAAGGATTTCTAAATAAAAACTTAATATACTTGCTAACAATAATCACAAATTTATTCAAGATCTTTAATTAAACGATTATTAAATATGTACAAGTCAAGTAGTTAAACTTAAACCACAACTACCTAAAACCTTGAAATCTTGGTCTCTTGGATTTGGAGATATGAAGAAAAAAAATACGTATTTTCTTTCATGGTGGTTTCTCTTGTAGTGGTTCTCTTTTTTTGGAAATTGCAGTTTCGGCTGCGATACAATTCTGGAGAACAATTTTAGGTGGTCCTCCTTTTACGATGACCGCTACTTCAATTTATAACAAAATAAAATGATGTGTTATATACCGGATAGAATTGATTATTATAGTAAATTGATTATCATGTTAAGAAATTATTGTCTTTGATTACTTAAAAAGAAAAAAGGTACGTGTGATACTTATGTAGCATATTACTTGTTGAGAGGTTGATCATATACCAACTATTTATGTGTCTGGAGAATTAAACACTACCTAAAATATTAAACTTAGTTGATAAGATATAATTATTGTGTACTTAGACATCTAGTGAAATCGTCCTACAAAATAAAATGGTAAAATAGAGTATATTTAAAATATTGTTCAAGTGACCAATAATATTTTTGAAATAATAAAGGAAATCCTAAATATTATTATTGTTCATGCAAATTAATAATACACAAGAAAATTATAAAATATTTATTATTTTGTTAGAGAAATATTATCATTTGATTCAGGACAATTGAACTTTTGTGTACGTTGTAATTAGTGCACATTTATTAATTTTTATTATAATAAAATGAATTTATATTACAGCTGTTTTACAAATAATTAATAAAAAAGAAAGGAAAAGTCAGTAATTTAAAATAATTACTGGACACTATAGACCGGACACATAATCAATAGTACTGAATAACACTATAAAATGAAAAAATGACGATATCATTATAAATTTATTTTGTATGGATAATTATACATTTATTGCTGATATATGAATAATAATTACATCAATCCACTCATAAGTTAATTGAGACCGGTGATTGTTGCGTGTATTCAAATGCATGATATATATTTAAAATAGTAATCGATAATACTTTCAAAAGAAAATTTTAAGAATTTGTGTTTAGTCATGTTAGTTTGTATGCATTAGATGTGTAATATAATTTAAATATATTTTTTAAAAATTGCTCTTATTATTGTTAAATAATAATTTTTTTATACTGATAAAATATCATATATTAAATTAATCATTAGTGTAAAATAAAAATAACATCTTAATGATAATAAAAACAATTTTTTAATGAGTAGGTCTCTCGTGCAATATTGCACGGTGCAATATATGCCAAAAAAAGAAAATTTTGAAAATTCGCGGGTCAATATGGTCAAAGTAACAAAATTTGCGGATCTTGAACTGGTCGGGTCGGATTTGGACAATTTTCAAATTTCAGGATTTTTGCTTCTAGTTGATTATACTGTATGAGTAAATTTATGCTACTATAAGGTCAAATGTGTATTACTATAAGAACAAATATTATTTTTTTTTACATATATTCATTTGTTTTTTAGAAAACAAACATGTTAATACAATGTAAGATCAATATGAGTATTATTACAAGAAAAAATATTCATTTTTTATAAATATTTATTGATTTTTATAGAAATTATTATTTTTTAAGATGTAGTAGCACACATTTTGTCTTACAGTAGCACACTTATGTTCATGTAGTATACATTCTGGGATTTCGATAAAATTAATTTTTTAAGATGTAGTAGCACAAATTTTGTCTTACAGTAGCACACATTTTGTCTTACAATAGCACACATATGTTCATGTGGTATACATTCTGATTCTGGGAGTGACGAGATAGTAACACATGTAAGGTATTATTACATTGGCAACATATTATCAACATAAAACTAATAATAAAATGAAAAATTAATTAAGAAACACATATTTGTTATTGTAAAAATATATATTATTCTTATAGTTACTTTAAAAGTACAAAAAAAATAACTTTTTAAGATGTAGTAGCACACATTTTGTCTTACAATAGCACAAATATGTTCATGTGATATACATTCTGAAAATGTCGAGAATTTTCCTTAAAAATTTTATTGGATCCGCAAATTTTCATTTGGGGATATTGCACGGGTCGGGTTTTGTGCAATATTGCGACGAGTTTTTGTGTTTTTTAATAATACACTTATATTTAATGCACAACAAATTTACTTTAATTATTAGTAATGTTTTAATTTGTAGCAATATTTTCTAAGTATAGAAAAGGATGTTTCCTTTCTGACAAAATTGAGAACGTGTGGCCTAAGGATTTTAAATGGTCCACTTATGATCACGTGCTTCTACGGATCCTTAACTTTCTCCCTAAATTCATTTTTTTTCGTCCACAAGTTTATAACTTTATAATTGAAAAAAAAAATTAAAAAAAAATTATGCAACACACCTAAGACTAAATTTCAACTGTCAATTTAACCTCTCAAAAAAAAAATGTCAATTTAAAGATTGCAATTTGGTAGGAGAAATTTTTTAAAGGTACAAATATTATTAAAAAATAAATTAATTAAATTGAGTTTAATTTATATTGATGAAATATAAAATTGTCTCACGGAAATTTACTTCCAATTTATAGAAAATATAATCGTATTTTTACACATTAGTTAAGTTGAACTCGATCTAGTATTTGGATTATTAGGAAGAAATGAATTTTTGATCAAATAATAGAAGATTTATTGGATAGTTTTTATTTTATTTTCACTACTTGTCAAATCCAACAATTATTCCACTCTATAACAATTGTACAATTTTGCTTCCACAAAAAAAAAAAAAAAATTAGGGATTATATTTCGTAAATTAAATATTTCTCTGTGTAACAATTGCTAAAAAGTCACGAGTTATATTATCGTCACTTTCGTTAGTACTGATTTTTTTTTTTTTTTCAAATTGTGTGTAAGCTTTAGCCCAATGTTGGACATGCAATTGAAACTTGTGGCCAAGAGTAATACTAAGTTGCTAAGTCACATTATATTTAATTTGTGAGTGCGACATATGCTTGGTCTATTTTATTTATTCGGTATAAATTTTTTTTAAGACAGATTGATATAGTGCAGAAACAAAGAATATGAATGGATGATTGCCAGGATTTAATTTTTTTTATCGATAAATATTAATGGTTAGTAGTTAAAAGTTAATTCGCTAAATTTCCCAAATACTTCAAACCAACCTTATATCTCCCTTAATATCTCCAGATTGTGAGGATTTAATACTTAAAGCTTAAATTGATTAAGGATGAATGATTTTCAAGATTCAATACTTAAAACTTAAGGGTATGTTTGGTTCGTATGATAAAAGTATCTATCTGTCAAACATACTTAAAGCTTAAGAGTATATTTTTTACGGATAGACACTTTTATCTTACGAATGATAAAGAATTTGCTTTATTTAAGAATGATAATAGTATACTATGCAACAGAGAGCATAGGATAAAATATGAAACTTTTGAAAAACAGAGTAACGCAGTAAGACCCATATTGGGGCTAGGTTTGTTTAAAATAAAAGAGGTGGCTTAGTGTGCTAAACACCAATTGTACCGTGTAATTTAAATATATTTTTAAAAAGTCATATAAAATACCAATGAAAAATCACACATATTATTATAGAAAATTTTATTTTTAATGGTATAATTTTTCAGTAATAAATAGTATAACTTTTTAAAAGTATATTTAAATTGCACGGTACACCAGATACACAAAAGACTTACCCTAAAAACGTCACAAAATTCCGGTAGTTAGTTAATAACCCCTACTTGGTCCACTGATATTTCCATGATCATTATTAATTAACACATCTCAAAGCAAAACAAAGTACAAATATTTAAGCGGAATTATGTATGATGTATAAAATCCTCCAATTAATAATAATGTACAATATTAAAGTGGAATTAAGTATACAACTTCATATATACATCTCTTCTCGTTGACTATATATTTGATTTATCAAATATATGTTGCCTATTTTCCATATACATTTCTTCATTGTTGCTAATACTTTTCGTATGTCTGCACATGCATATTCATGCAGATGTTGTGGATGGAAGTCCAGTTTGTACCCAAGCCTCGTATCCTCCAGCCATATCAGTTATTCCAGTAAAACCCTACAAATCAACTCCCAACAATCACCTTTTGGAATAATTCCTCAATACATTTTGTATCACATTACTTATCAATATGCAAATTATACACTGCTCTGTATCCTTCATTCATCTTTAGGAAAAAAAATAAAAAATCTGTCAACTAAAGAAAAAATGTTTTGTCATTTTTTATCACTTTATGTTTCATAATTTGAGATGTATGACATGTAGAATTTTAAAATAAATTAATAAACTATATATTATATTTTTAGATCCACATGATAACTTACAACTGAGACGAGCTCGGATGCGGCCATGAGCGACCTTCTCCCCAACTGACAGCCCTGCCATGATAAGGAATATGTACAAATTTAAATTTGAAGTACGTACACAAAATTTTGTGAGACAGTCTCACACAAAACTTATTCGAAAGCAGAATCGGTCTTTGGGAACGAACTTACAACAATGATCTCATCATCTTCGCCAAAATGAGTCAATACTTGTTCCACAAAGTTGGGGTTCCTAGTCATTCCTGGTCGAGCAAATTAGCATTCACACAATTACATAAAATTGAACTCTTGAATAATTTACATATAATTAATCCATAGTCTGTCTACATGTAAAGTTGTTTAAGCTATTAAAGAGAGTGTCGGTTGGTGATGGTGAGATCCAAATCAAGAACTTGTTTTAAGAATTAATACATATTGATCAACAAAAATGAGTAGTGTGGACAAATTAATACTCCCCCTATATATTTTTCTTATTTGGACGTGTTATACGGAAACATCGATTTACATCACAAAATTATACATATAATTATTCATATGACACTCTTTTATTTATCGGTAAAGATTAGTATTCATATATCCAGACATCCAGACAATAATTTTAATTTATTAAAATCAAATTAATTATTATATTACTAATTTACCCCTAATTATTTTAGGTGCAGATTTATTAATAGGCGTGCAGTGCATTAATTAACCCCACTTATATTAATCATGACTCCACTACTATAATTAATCAACCCACTTTCAATACTTAAATTAATTAAACGGTAACTACATCATTTGAATATCTAGATTTTTAAATTATAATTTATTAAAATTAAATTAATTATTCTACTAAATTATTTTACATGTTTTGAATTATTCTCATTTCTACGTCATTTGAATTATTCTCATTTGAATATCTAGATTCTTAAATTATAATTTATTAAAATTAAATTAATTATTCTATTCTATTAAATTATTCTACATCATTTGAATCATTTTCATTACTGCGTCATTTGAATTATTCTCATTTGGATATCTAGATTATGAAATTATAATTTATTAAATTAAATTAATTATTCTACTAAATTATTTCTACATCATTTGAATTATTCTCACTCCTACGTCATTTGAATTATTCTAATTTGGATATCTAGATTCTGAAATTATAATTTATTAAAATTAAATTAAGTATTCTATTAAATTATTCTACATCATTTGAATTATTCTCATTTATTAGTAGGCGTGTTTAATTAATGGTAAGTGCATTAATTAACCTTTACTTATTTTAATCATGAACCCCACTACTATTAATTAACCAACCCACTTCCAAGTTTGAATATTTGAATGTAATTATTTTTCTTATTTTTATAAAGTTTTACATACGAGATATTGTATTTAATAATTTAATTTAATATATGAATCTAAATTAATATAAAATATAAGAAATATATTTGGTGTAGGAATGCTAACCCGTTAATTAGAATTATAATTTTGGAACTTAAATAAAAGAAATAACTTTTGCGTAGAAATTAAATTAATTAATTAGAAATAACTCAGAATTATATTTTAATTAATTAAAATATAATAAATAGTCATCACTCATTAATATTTCAAGTATTTTAGAGTATATACGATTTGTTTGCTAATATTTGATGTAATTTGAATATTACGGTATGTTGATTTTTTTTTAAAATAAATGATGTAATTTGAAAATAAATTTAATTTGAAATGAGTAACGAGTGAGATTTAGTTGGCCAAGATTTATGGATGATGGTTAAATTTTTTTACTTTTAAAAAGATTTTTTCTATGATTTTTTTATTTTTATTTCATTTACGATTTTTAAAATATACTCTTAAATAATTTACGATTTGGTTTAATTTTTTTTGTAATTTTGACATATTTTTAAATTGTAATTTTAATTTGAATATTAGGAACTACTCAGTCTAGTATTACATATTATTAGGTTATTTTCTAGTACCATCCTTACAAAAGAGTAATACTATTAGGTTATTTCCTTAAACATTTATTATTCATAATGATACTAGTGTTCATTCTAATTTAATTACCAATCTTCATAGTGTGAAACACTTAAACAATATAAATATCACTTATACATCATCATTATTATTATTCTTAAGATATATTACAAAGATATAGACCTAATATCAAGTATTGATGTTTGGATCCTAATAGTATAACTATTTTGTGAGGATGGTATTAGGAACTACTCAATCTAGTATTACATACTATTAGGTTATTTCCTAGTACCATCCTCACAAAAGAGTAATACTATTAGGTTATTTCCTTAAACACTTATTATTCATAGTGGTGCTAGCGTTCATTCTAATTGAATTACCAATATTCATAGTGTGAAACACTTAAACAATATAAATATCACTTATACATCACCATTATTATTATTCTTAAGATATATTAAGAAGATATAGACCTAACATCAACTTACATTTAAGTAGTATCAACATTAGTACTATAAAGTGTTAGTGTACTATTGATAGTGGTACTAGTGTTTATTCTAATTGAATTACTAATATTCATAGGGTGAAATACTTAAACACAATAAATATCACTTATAAATCATCATCATTATTATTCTTAATATATATTACAAAGATATAGATCAAATTTAAACTTACATTTAAGTAGTATCAACATTAGTACTATAAAGTGCTAGTGTACTATTGAGGATGATACTAGTGTTCATTCTAATTGAATTACTAATATTCATAGGGTGAAATACTTAAACACTATAAATATCACTTATAAATCATCATTATTATTATTCTTAATATATATTACAAAGATATAGACCTAATTTAAACATACATTTAAGTAATATCAACATTAGTACTATAAAGTGCTAGTGTACTATTGAAGATGGTACTAGTGTTCATTCTAATTGAATTACTAATATTCATAGGGTAAAATACTTAAACACTATATAAATAACACTTATAAATCATCTTTATTATTATTCTTAATATATATTGCAAAGATATAGACCTAATTTAAACTTACATTTAAGTAGTATCAAAATTAGTACTATAAAGTGCTAGTGTACTATTGATAGTGGTACTAGCGTTCATTCTAATTGTATTACTAATATTTATAGTGTGAAATACTTAAACACTATAAATATCACTTATAAATCATCATTATTATTATTCTTCATATATATTACAAAGATATAGACCTAATTCAAAATTATATTTAAGTAGTATCAACATTAGTACTATAAAGTGTTAGTGTATTATTGAGGATGGTACTAGTGTTCATTCTAATTGAATTACTAATATTCATAGGGTGAAATACTTAAACACTATAAATATCACTTATAAATCATCATTATTATTATTCTTAATATATATTACAAAGATATAGACCTAATTTAAACTTACATTTAAGTAGTATCAACATTAGTACTATAAAGTGCTAGTGTACTATTGATAGTGATACTAGCGTTCATTCTAATTGAATTACTAATATTTATAGTGTGAAATACTTAAACACTATAAATATCACTTATAAATTATCATTATTATTTTAACTTACAAAGATTTCGTTATTATTATTATATACAAAGATATTATTATTATATACAAAGATATCATTATTATTATTATCATTAAATTTATATTTTTTAAAATTAATAATATAAAATTTATAATATACTAATCTAAATTCAAAATATATCTAAAGAGATTCATTAATAATATATAATTCGTAATAATATAATCTATTCAAATTCATTAATAATATAAAATTCATAATATACTAATCTAAATTCATAATAATATAATCTATCCAAATTCATTAATAATGTAAAATTCGTAATAATATAATCTATCCAAATTCATTAATAATATAAAATTCGTAATATACTAATCTAAATTCGAAATATATCTAAAGAGATTCGAATTTAAAAAGAGCAGTTAAGAATTCAAAAGTATAAATAAAACAAAAATAATTTAAAAACAATTACGTAGCAAACTTTATTAAAGATTTTAAAAGTATAAAATTAAAGATAATTTATATTGACAATTTTTTTAATATCTTAATTTTAATTTATTTTGAGATACATTATATTATATATAGTAATTTACTACGAATTTTAATTTTTTTAATTAAATTATCACTAAACCATGAATAATAATTTTTCCGAATCTGATTTCTTAAGATTCAAATTTGAATTTGAATTTGAATTAATTAACAAATTGATTATGTTCTAGTTTATTGTGATATGAAAACATGCGAAGTGTGGGAGATGGTGAATATTAATTAACTGCCATCATAATAATTAACTCCCACCCTAATTTCACTCAACCGCAAACCAACTTATTAAAACATAAAATAGCTTAATAATCTTTTTTAATATTTTTTTGTTAACTTATAATATTTTCGTACAAATCTTTTTTAATATTATATTTTGTTAACCATGAATAGAAAAATTAATATTTTCGTACAAATTTTTTAATAAATATATTTTTTTAGAATATATTTTCGTAGTAAAATTAAATTTTGTTAGTAAAGACCCACTAAATCCTAAATTTACTCATACACAACCCCATATTAGACCCTAAATTATATTTTAATAATTTTCATACTAAAATAAATTTGATTGACATTTCATATCAAACGCATTAATTTTGTTATTCAAGACTCGCTATCATAGATCCCTACTCGTATTCCTTTAAATACTACATAGAATTTCTGCATATTTTTTTAGGATAAAATGAAGAAGATTTGTTGAATGTAAAATGGAGAAGGTTTGTTAAAATAATTTAAAATGGAAGAGGAGAAACTATTGAAAAAGATTTAAGATATATTATATTTACTGTATTTATTAATAAATTTTAGTTGAGAGTTGAACGTTGCATTGGAAATACAAGTTTGAAGAGAGAAAATTGAAATATAAGTTTGAATTTAAGAGAGAGAAAATTAAAGGGTAAAATAACATTTAACTTGTGTCTTAAATTATTATTTTCAAAATTACCCTTATCTGGATATCTGGATATTTAGCACTGTCCTTTATTTATATAATATATTTTTTTAATAAATGTGTCGTTGGTGCAAATTTCAAAGGAACAAAGCTGATAGATTACTACTAACCTGGCCCGAGTCTCAACATAAAAGGAACGTTGATGGCACCAGACACGTGGCCCAAACTAAATTCCTCTGAAGTTCTGCAATATTTGCCAACCCCATTTTAATCAATGTTTGGCTAAATTTTGGAGTTCTTTAAAACATTCTGAAAACAGATAAATACTTTCGAATTGATTAAAATTTTGTAAATTCGACAAATAATATCTTTACAACTTATAATTGTAAAAAAATAATTTGAAAGTCTTTAATTTATTTTTCTAACCACTCACCCTGCCAGTAGAAATCTTGACATCCCTCCTCCATCCTCACACATAATTACATCCATAATAAAATTTAATATATATGTATTGTAATTTCAAAGACAGTATAAATTTTATTCCTCAAAATTTTAACAGTTATAAATTATTTAAAAATTCATGTCTTATATATTTTTAAAATAACTTATAAAATATTAAAATTTATTTAAAATAATTTAACCAAATGGGCCTAAATCACGAAAATACTCTCCCGACATTTGTGGAATTAAAATGTACTCCTTCCTCCCAGTCACTCAGAAGTGTTTTTCACTTTTGATATTTCACATTTTCTTAAAAAAGTAGAATAATATATAAAATTATATTATTAAAATAATAAAATTAATTAAATTAAATATGAAAATAATAATATTTTATATAAATATGTGAATATTATGAAAATAAAATTAAAATAATAATTTTTATTTATAAGGTGTGAAAATAATTTTACATCGAACGAAAAAGAAGAGTATAAAAATAAGTATGAGACATAGGGAGTATGAAATAAGATTGGAAAAAGAAGAGGTAGCTAGCTACCTAACGTCCAAGTAACGATGACCCGCTTGAAGAAGCTCGTTTGCCACACGAACGGGCACCGACGTCGGACACTGCACAACATTCTCACTCTCCGTTGCAGTTCCACTGCACAACAAAATTAAATAAATAAATAAATAATTTTAAACTTTCTATACAAAATTTTTAATAAATAAATGATTAATTTCACTTTCGCCTGTTTAAATTTTCTACATAAATTCGGACTTTAATTTTTTCATTTTTATAGTGCCAATCAAAGCTACATTATTGATTAGATTACATAACCAAAACGACGACGTTCCATGAATCAATTGTTCATAGGATTCTCAAATACTAGTATATACAACCCAAGATTCTGCTAATATTAAAAAATATTCGACTAATTATGTATAAGTACACATTAAATTAATGATCAAATTTATAAATATAGATTTGTCACATAATCAAAATTTTGTCGAATGTGGAAGCATCAGGGGAAGAAGTTCATTACCTTAGGCTGGGGAGTCTTGTGTATCTGGTAAAGCGACGTCGTCTAGTGGGTGAAAGCTGATTCTTGGTCACACTTACAGAGTTGGAAACTGATACGCGCCTTAAAACAATCAAAACATCCAACTTTAAGGGACCCAGATACGGATATGTGTAGAATACAGGGACCAAATTGAAAAATATATATAATTACAAAAATTAACCTCTACTTACCTCGTAATTACATCCTTGTGAAGAATTTGAGGACCTAAGGTAGCAGAAAAGGAAAGAGAGAGTGCCCGCATGTTATATGCTTCTGTACAAATGTTTTCTTCTCTTTGACTGTTGTCACAGTTTTAGCTCTCTTTTGTTTCCGGCCCTTTAGCAGGGGTAGCATCCACATACGATGTGAATATATATATACTAGTACGTAACCCCATTAAAAAAACTATATGTTAATTTGAAATTTATTTTAAATTAATTTGAAATTTAATTTTTTTAATTTAAATGTATAATGAGTGGAATTTATCGAGATCTATGGATGGTGGTTAGTATTTTAAAAAATATAGAGAGTTAAAATAGAGGGAGAAGTTAGTGAATTAAAAAAAAGATGGATAACCGACAACAATTATTTATATTTTATTTTTAAAAATACAATATTATGAGAAAAGTAGGTAGGGAGCATTGTATTAAGCCACGTAGAATTTCATAGATTCAAAAATAGATGATAGGGTGATATATATATGGCGTGGGTGGGTGTTGGAAGTATATATACACATCAATTTACTCATGAATTATTTTTTGTTTTTATCGGTAAATGTTAATTTTTACTTATTAGAAATTAGAAGTTAGTACATTTTTTCAAACACTTTAAAAATATCTCCAACTCAACCTTATATCTCTCTCATAATTTGTTTCTATAGGAAATTGAATCCGGTGTTTTGTATGCACCGTTCAACTCAAATTCATTTTAAAAAAATTACACAAAATACTATTGAAAAGTTACACATATTATTACAAAAAAGTGTATCTTTAATGGTATAAATTTTCAGTAATAATTTATGTAACTTTTGGAAAAACACTTGAGTTCGTACAAAGCAATTTACTCTTTACGAATAAATTAATTATATACTTTTCATAGACGATTATTTTATTTATAAATGAATCTCACATTATCTAATCATATCTTTCAACATATTGTATAAAATTATGTATAGTCAACTAAAGCTGAATATTATAAACAGAGAGAATATATTTTAAATTAAAAATGAATTAAATAATACTCCCTCCGTCCCAAAACTACTTTCACACTTTCCTTAATTGGGCGTCCCAACTCTTCTTTCACACACCTAAAAAGGAAACTTTTTTCACTCACAAAAGTCAACAAAACACACTTTTTCTTATTTTATTATATAATTTTACACTCACATATTTATTTTTCCTTGTTTCACGTGCCCGGGACTACTATGAAAGTAGTTCCGGGACGGAGGTAGTATTTTTTATACAATAAGACAGTCTCACAAAAAATTTACTTATTTTACTTTTTCTTTTGTCAAATTTAAATTATAGGTTGCAATTAAATTGGTCTACATATATTATTCATATATTTAATCATACGTTGCAAATAATAACTATAAAACTGATTTTATTATTATGGTATTAAAGGAGGATTAATTTGAATAAAAATGTGGGGGTGGAGTGGGGATATGTATGGTGGGTGGCATGACACCTAATTGTCATGTATTTGGGTTTATCCTCTGGTGAATGCCCATCATATCTCTGAATGGAGGGTGACATAAGTTTGAGGTGGCCCATTCATCTTTGAATTTATCTATATGTTAGATATATTCCCACTATAAATAAATAAAAATATCTCATTTCATTTATTTCCAGTCACAAATATATTTATTTGAACTTTAAATGTTTGTACTTGTACGAAATTGAGATTGCTTACAAAGAAATAGGCTTGCTCACACACATAGACTTGATAATGGGGTGGGTAATCAACGGTTCTCGTGGGGATCGGCCCCAAACGGGATCGGAAATCCCCAAATAAAATGCTGATAGAAATTTATATATATTAGATTTTAAATTTTATATTTATTTTATATTTATATTTTGTATTATATACATAATTTAAATTTGTATTTAAACATTCTTTAAATTTCAATGTTGGATTTTAACTTTATTTTAAAATATTAGTGCATTTTATAATTATATATTTACATATATTAATGATAAGTATTAAAAATTAATAAATTAAAAAAAAATTTAATGGGGATTGGGGATTCCCCTCTGGGACGGGTTCCCCGGCGGAACGAGGATGGGGATAAAATTTTCCCCACGAAGTTCGCAGGGAAGGGGATTCCCAGCTATCGCAGGGACGGGAATGAGGATTGGCCCTCGTCACTCCTCTTCCCCTCGCCCCGTTGACATCCCTACACACAGTTATATATTATGCATAATCATTTATTTTTTATTATGGATGTAAGATCACAATTAATCATCTATAATAATACCAAAAATAAGAAATAAAAATTAGAGAAAAGTACAAATTGGTTCAACAAATTCGCACAAATTACAAAATGGTTTATGTGCAAAAAGAAAAACACTTCCGTGCAAATTTTTATGAACCAATTTGTAAATATAGTGATTTTTTTGAACCAATATGTAAAGCACCCTAAAAATTAATAGAATGTTATTAGTGTGATATATATATATATATATATGGATTACACTTTGAGAGTGGGGAAAAAATAAAATAGAATATGAATTCATAAAATTTATGAATTTAGCAAAAATAATAATACTCCTTTTTATTTTATATTCAGGCAAGATTATTCATAATAATGATGACATTATTGTGAGTTTTTTATATTTAAAATAATTTTCGAAAGAAATACTCTCAAATTGAAAAGAGTTGAAAGAACCAGGACCTGAGCATGTGGTTGTTGTAATTCTTTACGATTTAAATATTCATTGTAAGTTATATATAATGTATTTGTTCCGAAGAATAAAGTTATTTATCATTTCTAATTATCTATATTTAGAAAAAAATGCAGTTGATTGTTTAAACTTTAAAGTGTTTAGCGTTTAGAATTAAATTGATTTTGTTCAATATAAAATAAAATGAAAGTGTTTTACAATGGTCAATACCGTAACTATGTGTTTGGTTTAAAGATAAAATTAGTTACCCCGCCTAAATAATTTTATCATTTAAATCAAACATGCAATAAGAAGACGCTTGATTTTCTAGATACGATAAATTAAATAAGATAGAATTTTAATATATTGTATTGATTTCATTCCTAGTTTTAAAATAGTTCGTGTTTGGTATTTATGATTGTTTTTTTAAAATTAATCTGTTTGGATCTAAGGATAAATACGATAAAATATTAAAATTTCAATTTAGCTCCTTTTCAATTAACACCATTATATCCATAATTTTTTGAGAAATTTGAAGGTTATATTTGTCAATTTTGCTTTAAAATTGAGAGTAAATTAATAAATTTAAAAAATGGGACTAAATAATTAAAAGTTGAGATCAAGATATCATTTTCGTGTACGCGAGCGTGACAACATTTCACACGCTCCGGCGAGACACGTCATCAGTTGCTGGACGGAAAAAAAAAGTGTATCGAATTGAAACTTTTTAAAAGGTTGAGATTTTTTTACAATAATCGTGAAGCTCAGAATTAAATTGAAAGTTGAGTAAAAGGTGATGTATTTATATAGAATTAACCTTAAATGAATTTAAGTTATTTTTTTATTTAATGTTGTTGATAGAATCTATTAACGGTGTTTGTTTATGTGGCTTTACAACATATTAATCCTATCAAACAATAATCCAAGAATTTGTGTTCTTGGATGTAATATGAGGAGGGAGAGTAGAGAGTTTAAAGAGAGAAATATTGCAGTGTGGATTGTATTAATTTTCAGAATTGTGAGAATTGTGTGAATAGTACAAGAGAGGTCTTATTTATAGGTGTGTGAGTGTGAGACGGCACCTTACGAGCCTATATGGCTTCCGGTGTTGACGAGGGTCCGTAACCCTCGTCCTGGTCCCTTACACTGCTACCTATGTTGTGCCTCGTCCTACTACTATGCCTTAGACTAGATGGGCCTCATTAAAAACCTCGCCGTAAACCACCCTTGTGGATAAACCGGACGGAGGGAAAAAGAGTACAACCATCGGGATCTAGTAGGCTACAAGGTTAGCTCTTGGGCGAGCTAGGGGGCGAGCTTGGAGGTGTGCTCTGAACGAGCTCCAATGCCTTGTATGGTTCTCTAGGTGCCATGCGGCGATGGACCCGGACGAGGTTCTCGTGAGGGTAGGGACAAACCTCTTGGGCGAGCTGTGTGGGCGAGCTGCCCCACAGATAGGCGAGCTCCGGACCTCCGTGGAATCAGGTCGGTCCTGGCGACCAGCCTAACCTTTGGTGATTGTTCATATACTAATTACATTAGTTCGCCAGTCCAACAAATGTTAATCTGCAATTTGTATTCATTCCACGAAATAAAAAATGTAACCAGTGAAACATTAGATAAAACTTGAAAAATAATTCACAAAAGGAACTTTTACTACCTTAAACAATAGAGTAAGTCTCTTGTGCACCAGTTACACCGTGCAACTCAAGTTTATTTCTGAAAAGTTAAACAAAATACTATTGAAAAGTTACACAAAATATTACTAAAAAGTTAAACCATTAAAGATACACTTTTCAGTAATAACATGTGTAACTTTTTAGTAGTATTTTGTTTAACTTTTCATAAATGAACTTGAATTGCACGGTGTAATTGGTGCATACAAGACTAAGTCTAAACATTACGAAGCACTTTTATTGTGAAAAAGATTTATCTTTTTAAAGGTTTTGCAAAACATGACACCCCCAATAAGCCCATAAAGGACTACTTTTGGGCTTTGACACTGGACCATTTTATATGGGATCAGGATATTCTCCCCCCCATTATTGAGTATTTCACCACCCTTTAAAGATTAAATCTAACATGACAATTATACCCTTATGAGTAATTAATTAATTCATAATCACATCAGTTCACCCCCTCCCTACACAAAAAAATACCAAGTCTGTCGCAAATCAATTGCGCCGCCTGGAAGCACATCGCCGCCTGCAACCAGCGCCGCTTGCAACCAGCGCCGCCTGGAAGCACATCGCCCAGGCCGCCTTCATTCCGCAACAACCATCTGTGGTGACGCCGTCAAAGTCCGCCTATGTTCGCCTGAAACCACACACAACAGCCGGCGTTCGCTTCTCACACTCCGGAACTCACAGCAATTCCGCCGCCGGAATATCTCACTCACAGACTGTCTTACTCTGGTAATTGGGGAAAGATTGGGCGCCATTCTTTTTTTCGAATGATAATTTTCGGATCTGGTCCGTGGAAAAATATGAAAATTTTCGAAAATTATAGTCGAACATAGTGTATTAGTTCGTAAATCATAACCGAAAAATTATATATTTTTTGAAATTTTCTGTCGAAATTTGTGTCGAAACTTGTTCCATCAAACATTTCGAAATTTCAACATTTTCTCGAACAAAATTTTCGAAATTTTGCCTTTTGTTCGGTTTAATTTTTCGAAAATTTTCTATAGTTTCGGTGCCCCTTGGTCGAACAAACACTTCAAAAAATTAGGGTTTCGATCTGTCTTATTCGGCAAAATTGGGCAAAAATATCAACACAAATCCGTACACCAAAGTCGAGAAAAAGCAAACTCACATTCAAATCAAGAAATCTACATTCAAATCAAAAGAAACCCACATTCAAATCAACAAACCCATTCAACAAAATTTCCAAATAAAATTAAGAAATCCACATTCAAGAAACCCACATACAAAATCTCTTGTAAACGATCACGGACTTCACAGCTTCGTTCGGCGGCGGCGCGGGTTCGGCCGTCACAGGTCCGGGTTCGGCCATCGTCGTGGTTCTTGAAAATTTTGTTAAATATGCATTGTATGTTCTCTCTCTCTCGTGTGCGTTTTTCTCTTTGAAAGGGGGGGTGAATTTACAAAATAATTAATTCAAAGGTTAGTTAGGATAATTAAGGGTGGTGAAAAGAAAATATAAGGGGGTGAAGTGAAGGGGGTGAAATACTCAATTATGGGGGGGGGGAGAGAATATCCTGATCCCTTTATATGTACAAGAATTAAAAGAACAAAGAATATTAACATCAATATAACTTGTACATACACCGATACACGCAACAAGTATTTTAATTTTAAAAAAAATCTGAGATTAAAATATTTATTTTTTAATCAACCAAAAAATTCTATTAAAAAAATTGAAGTATAAAAGGTGTACAATAAAAAAATATCAATTACACCAACATAACCAAGCTGAAGAATACAATAAAAATAAAGGCTCCAAACAACTTCTTAATATCTAAGCCAACAACTATTTTAGCATTAAAATGTTATATTACACCTAAGAAAAAAAAAACATAATTTCTCAATTCTCATCTTCCTGCATGAACCAGAAACATTGATTAATTCTTTTAAGAATGTATTTTATAAAATAGAAAAATAATTCAATATATACATTTGAGTGGTTGAATAAGAATCATACCACTCAAATAATAAAGATTTAAAAGATTTCTTATTTTAATGTATCAAAACAGCAAAATTAAGAATAATTTCTATACTTCACCTTCCAACTAAACACCCTAAATAGTGTGAATTGTGAAATAAATGAAAAACAAATTTAAGGTGTTGTTGATAAAATGAGAAGCAAGAAATAAATGCTAAATGTATTATTTGAAATAAAATGATTAAGAAGAGAAAAAAAAATCAAATATTTAAAACGGCTTTAAAATTATTAATAAAAAAAACGAAATTAAAAATGACAAATATAAATAATTGGATCTCTTTAAACCTTCCCATTCAAAAATCAAGAGTTTGATGAAATTATTAAGACAAAAAATTGTGTGATTCAAAAGTCACTTGATTTATGTTTCATTAATTACCAGTGGCGGATCCAGAAATTCTAAACAACGTATGCACGACTATAAGAAAAGTATGTTCAGCGTGAAACTTGTCCATACATAAACTAGTTAGAAATTAATATTTTTTAGACAAACTCATATTATTTAGTGATAAGTGATAACAACTAATTTTCTTTAGTGAAAACAATTAATACACTTCGTACCCTTCAATTGATATACTGTAGTGAAAAAATTTATACCTTCCGAAACTAATACCATTTAGTAATATACTAACTCATATTCTTAAAGTTATTCACGTATCAACCATTTTTATTTTATACTTCGCTCAATAAGAATACTAAAAAAAATTGTAGAAACTTGTGTTGGACGATCTCAGGGCGACACAATTCCCAAATTAACGAATTAACATTCGCTCATTCTAAAATATTTAAGTGTAATTCTCAAATTATGATCCTTTCTTAGTGTAAAACCGTTTTATTATATAATATATACTTAAAAATATTAAACTCCTATAATTCAAAGTGTAATGCAGCCCTAAAAAAAAGTACATGCACAAAATATAGACAACTTAGAAGTTGAAATAATTCTAAGAACTACAAAATAGAAAATCTAAAATTATTTTTTTATAAACTAAAAATAATATATGAACTACATATTATATACTCCTATATTATAGTTACTTGGCAAAAATAAGGGCATGCACTTGCATACCCTTATTGTATATGTCAATGAATATCATTGTCATGTATATGTACTATCATTATTATGAGTATATATTATTATTATCATAAAATCAAGTTTATTTTTATAATAATAATACTCCCTCCGTCCATAATAAATGTTCTTGTTCTTTTGCACATGGTTTAATGCAATATGTCAGAGTGTATTATGAGGTATTGTGAGATCCGTTTACGAATTTAAAAATTGTGCATGAAAAATATACAAGACCATTTTCATATATAATTTTTAAATTCGTAATCAAACCTCACAAAACGTTATAATACTCTTCGACTTATTGTATTAAATCACGTGCAAAATAACAAGACCATGTATTCTGGATAGATGGAGTATTATGTATGCATCAAATGATTATATATACAACATTTATACTTAAAAAATAAAATTCGTGTAAACACAAAAAGTCATAAGAGGCCTACTTAATTATTTATAGAAATCAGGGTATCACCAAAACAATAAAAATGCAGAGAAATAAGAAAGACACAAAATATTCTAAGTAAATCTAGAATTTGTGAACGACAATCACTCATAAAGAAAATTTTGAAGTAAAGTTGAAGGAACATCCATTATTAATGTGTATGAGGACCAACATAGTAGACAATCTTCCTTAGCGTTTCCCTCTCTATAAATATAAACTTTTGACACCACAAGCACCATCGAGCTATACAAAATAGCGTGAGGATAAATACGTAGTTTTGACTTTTGAGTACTAGTGTAAGTGATTCAAATCGGCACTCAAACTACTCCTGCCAATTTGATGCTCAAACTTAACTAGAATTTATTTTGTTCGAGTTATTCGAGTTTAAGTTTAAAATATTTGGATTTATAAATTGAAAGAATTTAATATTAGGATCCAAATTTTAAGGTAAGTCACAATTTAAATTTTTTATTTTGAAGTGTTTCAAATTAATATCTACATTTTGAGTTTTTTTTTTCAATTTAAGATCTAATTTTAATATCTTTGTCTCAATTCAAGACCCGATCTATTTATCTTTATTTCAATTTAATTTTTTATAAGAAACATAAAACATAATAATAATTTATTTTGAATTACGATTTAAAATATAAAATAAAAAAATTACAATTTTTATTTAATATTCATATTTGGAGTAATTTTTTTTTTTCAATTCATCGTTCAACCAGAAAAAATAAATTTTACAGTATGTTTAATACTTGCATAAAATTTTATTTATTTTTAGTTTGATATATTATACCTAAAAATTAATTGAATACAAAAAAAATTATTATGTTAGTGAAGCTTTAAAAAAAATATGGACAGAGCTTTGAATTGAGATAAAGATATTAAAATATAGATATTAATTTGAGACACTTTAAAATTAAAATCTTAAATTGAGACTTACCTTAAAATTTAGACCCCAATATGAAATTCTTTCTTTATAAATTTGAGGATTTAATTGAGCTTAATCAAATTTATATAATTTTATTTTTTTATTCATAATTTGAAAATTATATACAAATATAGTCTAATTCAAATATCGAATTAATTTTATGTAAATTATTTAGTCGAGTCAAATTTAAACTGAACTCAAGTTCAAAAGAATTGTGGGCGGTTTAAGTTGTAGTCTAGTTTTCAATTTTAATTTTTTTAAATTGAATTTAGTTTAAAGTTGACACTACTTTCTTAGACACATATTATAATATTAACATAAATAAATTTATTCTACTTTTTCTGTAATAAGTCGAGCATTTTAATGATAAAATCGAAAAAGTATACAAATAATTTACACGGAAGAAAATTATTTTAAAGCATATAATTTCTCTTTTATTGGTGAGAATTTTAATATGATCACAAATTGATATGACAGCATAATCAGAAAAAAATAATTAAATCGAAAGTAGAAAGTAAATATTAGGAACATTGAATTGACTCTTTTATATATTCCATCCGTCTCACTATATGTTGCTCATTTACTTTATTATTATTATTTTTAATATTTTTACATTAATTTCACATTTTTTTTTACTTTTTTCCATCAAATCATTTATATTTTTTTATTTTTACCTTAATATGTGTGTCCAAAAATAACGAGCAACTTATAAATAGGGATGTAATATTTGGAGACTTGGTGTACTGATCTAACAATTAATATTTACCGATAATATATATATATATATATATATATATTCATATATGATAATCAATGCTATATCATACTAATGCCATATTTTTTGTCCAATCCTCTTAATTACTAAAGTCTCTCATAAATAGCTACAAATATTTATTGTCTTTTGCGTTGAGATGAAGAAGTATGAAGAAATCTTTTGGGTTGAGCCTATGATAGGGCTGGCCTGGATGGGTCCGTCCGTGGCACTGCAAAAGAAGTGGGAATCT
The DNA here is from genome assembly GCA_026898435.1 of Prunella vulgaris. Taxonomy (NCBI): domain Eukaryota; kingdom Viridiplantae; phylum Streptophyta; class Magnoliopsida; order Lamiales; family Lamiaceae; genus Prunella; species Prunella vulgaris. The sequence goes on from JAPKLY010000094.1 coordinate 353,248, forward strand.
CAAGGGTACGTACACGCGTGCCTTTACACGACTTCTCGATAAGACATTTCATTCAACCGGGCCGGGCCTATTATTATTATTATTATTATTATTATTATTATAATATCCAATGTTTTTTTACGTAAAATTTTGTATAAAAATAAAGTTATCATGAATTAATTTTAAAGTACATAAAATATTTAATTAAGATTATCAAAAAAAATTATCAGAAATATCAAATTTTTGGGTTAATGATATTATGTTATACTCCCAATTATTATAGATTTTACTGATTCCTATTTTGATAGTCCTGATAAATATTTTGATACACTAGGTTAAGGGGGTGTTTAGTTGAGAACTTTTGTAATTGAGTAATGATAATCAAAATCATAGTGTGTGTTTAGAATGACTTTACTATGATTTTGATTTCCAAAAACTAAGGAATCAACCATAGTTTAGCTATACGAGAACTATGACTTTAATTTCATACCATTTTAACTTTTTACAATTATATCAAATGCCCCCTAAATATTTAATACTTTAAAATAATTTCATAATAAACTTATTATGAACTATTTTTATATTAAAAACACTTTACTTTAAAGTTCATTAACTCCGGTGCCTCCTAACTTCCTAATCTATTAAATCGCCCCCTTTCTCACAAATAGAAAAATAAATAGAAATTTAAGGATAATTTTGTAAAATTAAAATATAAAGTGAAGAAATGAGTAAGAATAATAGTATTAAATTATCTCGTACTTAAAGCAGTATATATTACATATTGAATAGAGTTAAAATTTTAAATTAAGTAAATCTTAATTAAAAAGATAACAAATATATAATATACATAAGAAGTTAGGAACTTTTACAAAATGAATAGTAAAATATAAATTTCATGAATGAGGATTCACCATTTCAATGTATTAGTTAGTAAAAATGAATTATTAAGATATTTAATTCTATTTTTTAGGGTAAAAATTGAGCGTGTTTCTTTATTTATATTTGATCTGATAATGAAGTAAAATAAAATCCAATGACAAAGTAAGATCAATAATGAAACTCAATTAAATACATTGAATCCTAATAACATAATTTATTTTTCAAATATTGAATAAAGTTGAAAATTTTAATTAAGTAAAATTTAACTATATACAAAGATAACACACATACATAAGTTATCATAGAATTATTTTAAAATATAAAATATTTAATTAAAAAAAAATTCATGATAAGTTTATTATAAAAATCAATTATTGCATGTTTTTCTTTAATACTTTTTCCAAAATATTTTGCACATTCTGTAAATAAAAGTTCATAATTAATTTTATTTTCATAATTTTTAAATATTTGCACAAATATCATTATTTTTACACTTAATTCAAATATCATTATTTATACTCATTTTATAAGGATTTTTTTTTTTATGAATTGGATATAAAAGATTTTTTAAAATAGATATAAGTAAAATAAATTTTAAAAAAAAAAAATGGATATATTGTGATATTCTCACGAATATATATATACTAGGACATAAGCTCGCGTATTACGCGGGATTATTAAAAAATATATTTTTAATATAGATTATATTATGTGAATTAATAAATCTTGAATTTTTTAATTTAACATATAAGTGTATTAATAATTTATATATATATATATATATATATATATTTATATAGATATATATTTATAATGTATCTGATATATGTATATATCTTTATATTATGCCCTAAATCAAGATTCAAAACTAAATGTGAATATGCACTAAATCATGATTCAGTGGTAGAAGAATTTTGATGTAACATTATTTATAAGTAATTAAAAAATATGTATACATACATAACACATACACAATATTATACTCTACAATAAATATGCAATTCAAACATCAAATAAACAATTCAAACACCAAATTTTTAAATAGCATATATCTGCAATGGTAGCAATTAAACATTACCTTCAAACGAAAACCATGGAAGTTGTGTAGCTTTAGAAAAAAATTATTCATCAAATTATTAGATGTGAAATATAAACTTGTAAAAAGAAAAAGATAAATAAACAATATGAATATTAGAATATGATAAATAATAACATTAGAAGAGAAATAAGAAGAAGCAAGAGACACACGAAGAAATAATGTTAAAAGATGAGAATAATAATGTTTATGGAGTTGAAATTTATTGAAGTACAGAAATTAAGATGAACTGTTGAGATTAATATTAGATATATGATTTGATATTATGAATATATTTATAAGATTTGTATAAATATATATATATATATATATATATATATATATATATTTATAAAATATTAAAATGCACGGTCAAGATTAAAACACGTAAATTATAAGGTCGAAATTAATTCTTGATATCAGAATTAATGAGAATAGAGGGATTTCGAAATCGAACATTTTGGTTGATTTCATAACTTCGTATATATATATATATATATATATATCGTGCAAGTCATGCTAAGTGAGTTATATCTATGGAAAAATTGATCATATATTGTTTATGCTATAATTACATAATTTCAAAAATTCCATTTGGTGATGGAGTCATATATATACGTGAACATTTGAGTGAAAATTAATCTATTTAATTATAAACTATAGGAAATTGAAATTTCAAGCCCCACGAAACCTTCATTTAATTAGTTACTCCCTCCATCCTATAATTGTTTTCACATTTTCTTTTTTGGTCCGTCCCACAATTATTTTCACACTCTATAAATGGAAATTATCACTTTAACTTTATCCTCACAATATTCACATATTTACACAAATTGTCACTACTTTTACATTCAATCAAACTAATCTCATTATTTTAATAATATAACTTTACACATCACCCTATTTTCCTTAAAAATTATGTCATTCCAAAGGTGAAAATACCTTTGGGACGAAGGTAGTATTAAATATGTAGGGTGGGAATTGGGAAGGGCCCGGTCCATGCATAGAGTTTTTTTCTAATTAAATAAAAGTCTTGTATGGAACTAATGCATAATATACTCATTTAATAATTAAAATTATTTATATTAAAAATATGAGCGGATTATATTAAAAAGTATGAACTGATTATTATGCTAAATTTTTTTATACCGTTATAGATTTTCAGCGTAAACTTTAAATCTAATCAATCCACTCTTTTTAATATAATCAACCCACAATTTTTTTAGTGTAAAATAGTGTCAATTAATTATTGAATAAGTGCATCATATGCCAAATGGATATAAAATTTACTCTTTTATTAAAACTATATTTGTTTTGAAATTTAAGTGTGTGAGAGAAATCATAATTCTAAATTCTAGAATTTAATTTTTTTGATGAATATTAATAGTACTCCATAAGTGTTTATACTTAGATTTTAATATGGTGATTTTATTTTGTCAAATCCAAGTTTAGTAATTATTGAAGTAATTAATAGGGTGATTTTATCTTGTCAAATTCAAGTTTAATAATTATTGAAGTTATATTAGGTGAGAGAAAAGTGGGAGAAAGAATGAGTAAATTGTAAAAAATAATGGAGAGAAAATGAATAGAGAATAACTAGATGGTAAAAAAATAATGATGTGCGACCCTTCCAAGATCTTTCTGTGTTTTTCAATGGTATTTAAAAATAATAAATTAAGTGTTAGTTTTTTTATAATGCAAATTGTCAAATTTCCTTGTTATAATATATTTTTATTAGATTTTAATTTGAAATTTTTAATAGAATATTTGGGCACCGGTGTAAACTTGTTTTAATCTTTTCAAAAAAAAAAAGAAAAGATTTCACCTTAATAAATATAGCAAAGTTTAAAATTAATTATTTTTATAAAATAATTCTTAATTTTTTGTGCTATTATTTTTTATGAAGTTCAGAATCTATTAATGATTAAATTTATTTGATAAAATACTTCGTTTGAACAAATCTATAGAATTCTTTCTTATTATTAATCTGAGAAATATTTAATGAATGTATTTATTATTTTGCAATCTCTTCAATAAAACTGGTTTATAATATAAAATTGATATCATTATATTTTATTTAGTGATACTGTAACATGCATTAGTGATTTTTTGTATTTATAAACTAATATAAGCAAAATTCTATGAATAATAATTTATAAAAATAATTATATCACTAAATAAATATATGAAGATTTTTTTTTAATTTACTAAGTACTCATTCCATTCTGAATCTATCTTCATGTTTGTATTTGATTTACTAAGTACATATTAGTGTAATGTGTATTATATAAATATCATATTGAGTTTTATATCTTATTTAAATATGTAATAATAGAGTTGAGATAAATTGAAATTGAAAGTGTGTGAAGATGCGGAAATGTATATTATATCAAATAATATAAAATATAGGAGAAACTTAAAGTCTTAAACTAGTTGGCATGTTAAGTTAAAAAATATTTTGTAAATGCTCTCAATGTAAATAAAAAGATATTTAAAAAAACTTTAGGCCTAACTTATATATTAAATAATTTTTTTTAAAAGGAACTTATTTATTAAATAATTGAGCCCAATTATGTTTTAAGTTTGAAAAAAGTATAAAATTAATTTACAAAAAGTAAATGTATATTGCAAAGAGATTCGAAATAGGGAAAATATATAAATTGGATCTTGAACTTTTGTCCCCAAGTACAAATTGGACCATAAACTATTTTTTGAAACAAATATGCCTTTTAACTTCGAAAAATGTATGAATTGGACCTTGAACTTTTGTCTCAAATACAAATTTGACCATAAACTATTTTTGAAACAAATGTGCCTTCAACTTCGAGAAAATGTACAAATTGAACTCTGGACTTTTGTCTCAAATACAAATCTGACCATAAACTATTTTTTGAAATAAAAAAAATTACAAATAAAATAGTAATTGAAAAACTAAAAAAGTTAATTAAAAATTAGATAAATATTTAAATAATATAAAAATTAAAAATAAAATTTTATAAAAATTAGAACAATATTTAAATAATTGAATTAAAAAATCATAAAAAAATTTATTAAAATAAATAAACTAAATCCTTAAATAATCCAATCAAATCTTTTTTTTTGAACGGTAAAAGAGAATTTATTGATATAGAATATTAGAGGTACATGTATAAGAAATACCCTTAAGACAACTTACAAGACTAAACAACACTCTCAATTTACAAGACTAAACAACACTCTCTCGGTTTTTTATACTACTCCAAAAAGAAAACTTACTGAAGTTCTCATCTTTTGCTCCAATCCACGACCAAACACACGCTTTGATATTTGAGAAGATTCTATTCACATTTGGCTCCAAGCCGTTAAAAATAACCTCATTTCTTATTTTCCAAATAATCCAAACGACCCCTGTCCACAAGGTTATTGATGCCTTGTTTTTTCTTTTTAGACCAAGCAAATCCCCATGTTGAAGAAGATAGCGTGACGGGATGTGATGTGGGACCATATGCAAGTTCACCCATAAATAACACGTGTTTCATATTTGTCTTGCAAACTCACACGAAAAGAAGAGATGTTGAACAGTTTATTCTTCTTTGCCACAAAGCCCGCATTGGTCTAAGCGTTACTCCACGTACCTTTAGATTCGATCTTGTCGGTAGCTTCATTTTAAGAACTTTTCATACAATCGCTTGTGCCTTCCGTGGTGCGTAACTCTTCCAAATCCTCGAACAAGCCTTATCTTCCGCACTCCTCGATTCATTCACCATCGTCCTTCTCTTATATGCCTCTGCAATTGTATACATGTCATTTGATGATGGAGTCCACCTCCAATAATCTTCTACATTTTTGTCTAGTTTGATCTTGTCCAGAAAAGACCAAAGAGTATTAATCATAGCAATATCTCTACCTCTTAAAATCCGACTCCATCTCAACTCTCATTTCCACTCATTTTCTTCCCACTTCCCCATCTCATATATTCTCCCACCCTTATTTACACTTAACCTATATAATCTGGGAAAATTTTCTTTCAAAGTCCTCTCCTCGACCCAACAATCATCCCAAAATCTAGTATTATCTCTCTTACCAATAATTTTAACAAAATCACTACGTACCCCATTTATCTCTTTTCCCAATAAATCTCACAAACATCTTTCCACCATCCTGATGCGTATTTTCTCCCTCGTCACACTCTCCCCGGCACCTCCACTAATGGATTTCCAATAGCAAACGAGTACTCTCCGTATTTGGACTTAACTACTCTTACCCATAAACTATCACCATCCTCTAGAAATCTCCAAATCCATTTACCAATAACTACTTTATTAAAAATTCCCAAGTCTCTAAGAGCACTCCTAACAACTACTCAAATTGGGAGGCAAACCGCAAAAAGCCACCAATTCTCGATCCAACGACAACGCTAATTCCAACTTTAAATACCACATATGAACAGTGCGTGACAAGTTCCAAACGCAAACCTTTTTTTTTTTTGCTTTTCATTTTATTTATATAGCTATATATATTATACTTATCTTAATTTTATTTGCCATCACATATAAATATTTTATTTATGATCACATATTTCTATTTATCAATTTTTATAAAATATATATATTTGTCATATATTAATAAAATCACATATATAAAATAAATTTATTCTTATCATTTATATTAAATAATTAAATTTATGTGATGTATTTTATTTTATTTCATCATTTAGATTTGCATTATATTTTATTAGATGCGTAATTTTTTTATATTAATATGCATATGTAAATCATTGATTCATTGTTATTTAATTTTTTTATTAAATATATTATATTTTTATTAATCTAATTCTAAAGATTTAAATATGAATATAAAATTATAAAATTAATTATATGTAAATAATGATAAAATAAAAAAATATATTAAAGTAAGAATAAGAATATTCTTTTAGAATATTCCCGTTGAGTTAAAATTTGAGTTTTATGATTGGAGGTGATTTTACTGTTGGTGACAAATTTAGTGACAAATAGATGTATTTGAGTTGAAATTTGAGTTAAAACCGTTGGGAGTGCTCTAATACCCAACCCCCCTATCTTTAAAGTTTAAACTAAGAAAGTAATTTTTAAAAATTTAAATTTTAATTCAAGATAAATAAAATTAAAATAAAATTAAGTTTTAATTTAATTTTTTATGAAATATAGGTGATTTAACAAAAAATCTAAGTTTAGCCTATTTTTTAAATGATTTTTTTAATTTGATTTTTTTTAAGATTTTGTTGATGTTATATATATATTTTTAAAAAATTTAAACTTTTTTTTATTTTATTTGATTTATTTAATTTTTTCAGATTTTGTCAGGTTTAAATGATTTTATTAAAATACTACCTGATTTAATTATTTTGAAAATTCATTTTATTTTCTCTTATTTTTTTATTTTTTTATTGAATTTTAAATTTTAATTATAATTTTTTTTAATATTTATGAATTGTTTTATTTTTTTAAAATAATATTTTAATTTATATATAAGACAAAAATTTAGGATAGTGTTTGTACATTTTTCCAAAGTTGGAGAGTATATTTATTTCAAAAAATAATTTAAAATTTCATTTATATCTAAGATAAAAATTCAAAATCCAATTTGTACATTTTTTTTTCAAAGTTGAAAGGCATATTTATTTTAAAATATAATTTAAAGTCTATTTTTTATATGAAACAAAAATTCTGAATCCAATCTATATCTTTCTAGAAACTAACTCTGTGTATCGATATACATATTTTAATAGACTGGAGTTAGTCGCTAGGTTTCAGTTTGGTAGGTTGTGATCACTAATTCACTCCTAAGTCCAAGAAGGCTGACACCATATTCCTATGCTGACCTGTAAAAAACGTACGGAATATATTTGAACAAAGATTTTTCTTTTTTGAAAAACTACAAAATAGTTTAACAAATTGATAAAAATTACTACTTCCATCCCCGGAAAATTTACGGTATTTTAGGAGGCACTGCTTTTAAGAAAAAGTGTAATGAGTAAAATATGTATGGTGTAGATTGTGAGGTAAAAATTTTAAAGATTGAAATTTAAAGAAATATTTCCATTTTAGAGTTGTGCAAACTTTTGTGGGACAAACTAAAAAGGAAAGTATGCAAACTTTTGTGGGACGGATGTAGTATATATTGATCCCATGTAAAAAAAAAAATTGTTGCCGTGCAAATTTTTTAAACCAATTTATAAATATTGTGAATTTTTGAACCAATATGTAAGTGACCCATTTTTTTTGTCTTAAATTAATTGCACACAATGTTTACATAATTATAAAAACAAAAATTTATAATGAGGTGGTTTTATATAAAATTTGTTCACGATAAATTTACCATAAAATTATTTTAAGGTATTAAATATATAGTTAATTGTATCCAAATAATAATCAGTAAAGTTAAGATTAATAAAATTTATATCAAATATAAAATAATATCATAGACCCAAAATTTCGATACTCTAAATGAGATTTTTAATATATTTGATCAAATATTTATACTTTAAAACCGATTCATGAAAAACTTATCATGAACCATTTTTATACAAAATTTTACCTCTTATAAAATGATACTCCTTCCGTTAGATAATTATTTGTCCCTTTTTTTTTTCTGTCTGTTCCACAGTTGTTTTTACAACTTATAAATGAAAACTACTACTTTAACTTTATCTCATTTCAAATATTATTTACATATTTACACGAAATATCATTATTTTTGCATTCAATCCAACAAACTCTATTATTTTAATAATATAAATTTACACATTATTATATTTTTCTTAAAAATTGTACACTTATTTAGGTGAAAACATCTCTATAACGGGGCACTAATATATAAATAAACATGGATACATTCTTACTATATGAACAAATTAACAATATTTTAAATTGTATAAATAATATTGAAACATTTTAAATGTGCATAATCGGTAATTAAGAAAGTCATCTCCCAAATTTTAGTTAAGGAAAACGTGGCCAAGCTAGAAATTAGAATTAGCATTTGAATCCCAGCAAGTACACAGTAGGGTACTGTGCAATTCTTGCATTTATCTCAGAGTACCAAAACTTGCTTTCCATTCCATTCATCTTTCCAGCCAAGAAATCCGACCAACCCCAGATGTGGAGGTCATCTTCAACCTCTGAAAATCTCTGTCATCCCAAATCGATCGAACAGGTCTGGAATGACATCACCGTCACCCCTCACCTCCACCGCGCTTCCACCCCCAGGGTGGTCCTCCAAGACTTCTTCTCCAAAGGACCACCACCCGCCGCCGTATCCCGGCCGCCTCCGCCGCCCACTCTGCTCACCTTGAACTCTGCTCACGACCACTTCGGCACGCTGCTTTTGAATCCCTACCACCAGACCCTTTCGCCTCAGTTTGACGCTCTGATCGCCGCCGACGTCGCCGGCGGCGCAAGGAAGAGGTTCTCCGATTCCGACAGATATCCCGGCGACTGCCGCAACAAGCGTATGATGAAGAACAGAGTGTCTGCCGCTCGGTCCAGGGCTAGGAAGCAGGTAATGATCACCTTCTATTTTACACCTCATTTTCCTGTTTTTTTAGGGTGATTAGTTTAAAAAATAAATATATTTATAAATTGATTTCCAATATTTCACAAAAGTATAGTTTTTTCTTCTATTTTTTCTAAGCAGAACCAAATTTTAAAATTTATCAATTTTGAAAATCATTTATAATTTTTACTTTTTTTAGTTTTAATTTTTGCAGTACGAAAAATTACAAATAATACATTATTTTTAAATAGATAATATATAAAAAAAATTATTATTTAATTTATATTTATACTATTATACAAAAAAAATTGTACTTATTTAAGGATAATACATTATTTTTATATCAATATAAGATTTTTTTTAATAAAAAAGTTAGGAGTGAATACTACAGTTTAGTGTAAGATGAGCGCTTATTATTAATTTGGGATTAAAGTTTTTTTTTTTTCTGACTGGTTAAAAATTTGAATTTGGTCAATATGGATTACACATTTTGATTTTGATTCTATAAGTTTGAAAATATTTTAATTTTGTTTTTTTATAATCTTACAGGATCAAAATTAAATTAAATTTATAAAAAGATCAAAATTAAAATATTTTTAAATTTATAGGGCCAAAATCAAAATGTGTAATCTAAAGTACCAAATTTAAAATAAATTTAAAATGAAACAAAATTGTATAAATCTTTAATCCTATTAATTTATTATCATCGTAGGCGCAGTTCTAATTGATGCGAGTTGTATAGTTGTTCAATTATTTTTTATTTAATCTAATGATGATTTTAATTCTAAATATTTAATTGGTACACACAGGCTTACACGAATGAATTGGAGATACAAGTAGCGCATTTGCGACGACAAAATGCTACTCTCAGGAAACAACAAGAGGAGGTTGGTATAATATGCTCATTATTTGCACAATGACTTTATTGAGATATTTTGAGGGTCACTTACATATTCTTTTAAATAATCATTATATTTATGAAATGATTTAAAAAATTACATGGCAGTATGTTTCTTTTGCATAGAAGTGTTTCAATATGTAATTTTGTCAATTTATTGTACTTTACCCATATTTTAATACTATTTATTCATTTTATAAAGGTATGTTTAGTTTAAAAAATAAAATTATTTATCCACATAAAATATGTATATTTTTAAAGTGTAGATAACTTTATCTTTTAAATTAAATATACCGTAAAAATATTGATTTATTTATACATTCACCAAAATATATTTTTTATTAAATTTATGTACCACTGTATTTGTATATATATATGAATAAAATAATTAATTATAAAAATGATAATAATGATAATTTACACGAATGAATTAATACTGCATATTTTTTATAATGAACAAAAAATTAATAGTGCATAAATTTAATGGATATAGTTAGTATATCATTTCCATTTCAATTTAAATTTTATACTTTTATTTCCCTGACATATTCACAGTAACTATTTCAATATAAAATATTTTTCATCCATCGGTTAAAATGCCAATAAAGCATTTCTTTTTAAGTCATGTATCTGGCAAAATGTAAAAATTTAATTCAAAATAGAGGGGTATATATTTATTCATATTCTACTGTTTTATTCAAGAAATATATTTCTTTAATTTATACACACAACTAAATGTTTATAAAAATCTCAAATGGAAGAAGTGTTATATTTTATTTTGATTTAATTGATAATGCGAATGTATAATTAGTTTCGATAAATAATTGTTTTTACCAATATGATCAACAAAATTATGAATATGCGAAAAATATTCCTATGTTCCACATTGAACATATACATTTAAAAGAATATTCTAAAAGTTTAAAGCACATGTCAAGTCTGACTCACCTAACCACCGGGCTCCTCACTTGAGTGAGTGGTTCGAGTTCGATTTCCTTTGGGAACGAATAGGAAGGAGATATAAGGTTGACTTGGAAATATGAGTGTATGGAGACTTGATGAACTAATTTCTAATTACTAACTACTAACATTTACCGATAAAAAAAAGCACATGCTAACTTGTCGCACACTACAAAAAAAAAAAAAAGTATTGGATATGTAATTTGTTAATATATTGTTTATGAATTTTTTTAAGAAAAAAGTTGTGCAATGTGAATTTCCTTTAAAGAACTTGCCTATGTAATTTTCATAATTAAATTATTTGTAGATAATTGTTTATCTAAAAATTTAATTGTGTGCACAAATTGTTTATAGATAGTAAGTTATTTAAAATAGACATATTGATTTCATAAATAAATTACTTCTAGATTAGTAATGAAAATTTCTAGAAGGTTAAGAAAATGGAGTAGACAAGTCTTAATTATTATGATAATATTTTTGTTAAAAGTGATCAACTTTGTCACATTTTTTTGTAAATTTATCACTTAATTTTTTTTATAAAGTGCTAATATTTTTATTAAAGTAATTATCATTTTCTTCAACATTATTGTTAAATTTTATTATAATCATATAACTATTTTTCTTTTGTTGGTCGATTTGGTACAAGTTACTCCATCCGTTCTCTTATAAGTTGTTAGTGTTAAAAAATATTAAAAATAATAATAAATAAGTGAATAATAGTTTTCTGAAAAATTAAAAAATGCTAATGAGTAACATATTATGAGACCAGATGAAAATGACAACATGAACAATTTATAGTGGGACGAAGGAGTTATACATGGTTAAAGAGCATTGATGTGAGGGTAAATTTTGCAGCTGCATATAGCTGCTGCTTCAGGTGGTGAATTGCAGGAGAAGAAGTTACTGCATCGCACGTCGTCTGCTCCATTTTAACATAGCAATAGCTATATTTGCTATTATTCGGTGAGTATTTTGGGAATCTATTATTCTTATTGTTATTATTCAGGTAATGTACTAAGGTACTTAAAATGAAGAAAAAAAATCATGTCTATGATTCCATTTTTGGTAGAGGAGGTATGGTTAGTATTCCCTATTTTAAATTGTGTTTCTTTCATTTTTATTATTTTTATACTATTAATTCTCTCGTCTGTGATGTACAAATTGAATATTATAAAATTTAAGTATAAAATTATATAAATAATGAATTATAATAAATAAATTAAATAAATTATAAATTTTAATTAAGATTAGGTATATTGTATAGATGTTTCCAATTTTTTTTAAATAAAGTATTTTTTTACCAATGAAATTAAATATAAACTAAATTTACTTTATCAATTTACCTATTAATTTTTTTAATTTTTTTTACCATTATTTATTAATATAAAAAGATTATATTGTATATGTGTATGTTAAAATAATTAATAAATCACATAATTTTTATATTCACAAAATATAATTTAATTTTTACGTACTTTACATAAGTAAATGTTTTTAAATTTTAATCCTATAATAATGTCAATAAATAATTAGGGGTTATAAATTTTGTAAGTAAAATTCATATAATGTTATTTGGTAGGGTGTAATAGAAAAATTATATAAAATTAGTCCTAAAAAGTAATCTCATTTGGTAGGGCATAATATAGAGATAGAAAAAGTAATTTCATTTGGTAGAATGTAATATGTAGATATATAAGAACAAAAGTTACTATTCAAGTCATATAAAAATTGTAAGGTGGAAATGATGAGATAATTTATTACATTGTGAACAGTGAAAATGGTGTAATATGACCTCTTCTTTTACAGGGTCGGCCGTATAAAAAACGGGTCAGTATAAAATTTGTACCTCCTTCCAAACAAGATAAGCCAGTACAAAATTTCATATTATATCTATAATATATCCTACCAAACACCACCTTAATATTTTAAATTGAAATTGTTGTATAAAGTAAAAATAATATTATTTTAATAAAATTAACTCATTCTCTTTATTGGAGAGTGAACCTCATTATTACACCACAAAACACATTTTTTTATTTCACTTCTATTTATATATATATATATATATATATATATATATCACATCATTATGGGTTTATAATATTTTCATTTGATATGTGTGTGATGCATTGCTGCTATTTTAAATCGAAATAGACCGATTGAATAAAAGGGTTTTTAAAACATTAATTTTTATTTTGAATGATTTTTGAGTTTTTTTAATTTAGAAAACTCATGAAATATTAATGTCAGATCAAGGAATTTTAAATTTGACTTTCTAATGTCATTTTTTGCGAGACCTTCTTTAAATTACCCTGAAATTATCTTTAAAATGATGTTTTAATAAAGTTGAATTAACTTAAAAATAAATAAAAACAACTACGATATAATATTAAAAAAAAATCCTTTTGAGGTCATATTTGGATGGCTTAAAATATGTTACATCATCCTTTCACTTATTATTCATTTAAGGTTGTCTTTATTTTGACATGCAAGAACAAATTTTGCTCCTTAGAGGAGATATCCATTGATGAAAGTGGGAGAGAAGACATATTATCAAACACTATCAAAGCACTAATTCTACCGAAACAAGAAATTCACACAACTAAGACACGAAGAAAAATACGAATGAGGAAATGCATATATACCTCATAATCTGTGTTTTAAAAAGCGGATCGGACCGGCCGGTCGGACCGGTCCGACCGCTACTCGGACACCTCTCCGGGCCGCTTTAGTACGTTGGACCGGACATTTTCAAAAGCGCCTGAAAAGCGCTCAAAAGCGGTAAAAACCGGGTCGGACCGGTCACTAGTTGGACCGGCCGAAACGGTGCTTTGACAATTTTTTTAATAAAATCGTATTTTCTTACACAGAATTAACTAAATTAATTATATATATTATATATATTAAGTATAATTTAATAATATAATGTCTAATTTTAATTCATAACCCTAGATAATAGATATAGTTTCACTTCCTGGAAACACAACTCTAAGTCTCCACTCTCCTCCAGTATAATATCAAACTTTAATTTATTCATAAGATATATAATTTATTAGAATGAATATATATATAAATATTTATAATTATATATTATGCATTTATGATGTCACACCGGTTCAACCGCTTTAAAAATGGTTAGACCCGGTTGAACCCGGTCCGACCCAAAATATTAAGGTGGTCGGGTCAACTTTCGCTTTTAAAACACAGCTCATAATTGTATGAAAAATGAAATTCAAACTTTACAATCACTCTCTCTTCCCCATCCTCTCCCCTGGTCTACCCCTTCTCTCTCCTTTTCTTCTTTCCTTGTCTACTCAATCTAATCAAATTCCCTTTCTCTTCCCTTTACAGTTCCCATTTTACACTATAGATTAAAAAAAGAAAGTCAGTTGTATATAAGACTTTTTAACATGACAAACTATACAGAAATGATAGCTAATTTGTATAATTACAATGACGACCAAAATATGTATGACTGTACTATTGAGCTTGTGTGTACTTATGATTAAATGAGTATATTATAGTTCATATAATTGTACCTCGACTAATATTTTTGTGCATTTAATGCACTGACAAAGGTACAACTGATGTGACGTGTATTATTGTTCACGCCACATCGTATACTGTACTATACCCATCACATCTCATAATTATCTTAGTTTATCTGCGATATTTGTCAATAATAATTACGGTGATGTGTACTATTGATTATGGGTATGTACTATTAAACAAATTATTATACTATTATTTTTGTACGACAATAATTTGTATTGTACTATAGGAGTATTGATTATTGTACTCTTTCGTCTCTTTTTCGGCAACACACATTTACATAATTTTCGGACAAAACTGATGATAAAAACTCAAATTTACTCATAATTTTCCGGCAACACACATTTACAGTATTCACTTCATCTTATCAATCTCATTTACAGTAAGCACTCTTCACCGCAGACGGTGCTTGGTGGAGGGTATTCAGGCGGAAGGGCGCAGTGACGTGACTCCACAGATGGCGATTCGTATTCGAATCTAAAAACCAAAATCAGAAATCCAAAATCAATTAACAACAAGACATTAATTCCACTAATTTTTTATTTAATTGAATGGTGAAAGAAAATAAGCTAAATTAAAATCCATGAATTTTTTATTAAATCCACAAATTTTTTATTTCCCCCATCGTTACTCCATCTCTCTTCACTTTCCCCCACTTATTGAGTCCACCTCCGTCAGCCCCAACATCCATATCCCCTGCCTCACCTTCAGTCGCGTTCTCTCCGCCGCCGGAAAACCGTTCCACTTTGATTTTCAAGAGCAGGACGTCACCACCCTGCCACCTCGGCTAACCCGTAGCCATGGCTGATGTAAATCCAATAGACTCGGTTCGCAGGACCATCGCCGCATATGAGGAACTCAACAGGGGATTCCTATCGGAACTCAACGCGCCGCCTGTGAAGAACGTCATTGGATCACATTCGTTCTTTAGAAACCGCCATCGGAACTCCAGCGCGGCCGTGAGATCGATGAAGAGAGTGAGGGAAACCCACATCGGAACTCCACCTCACTCTCAATGGAAACCCACCTCACTTTCAAATCCACGAAAACAACGGGAACAACGATTGTGACGCCATGAGCAATTTTTGGAGTGGTGGTTGTTGCATCTGTATACCGGTGTAACAGAGGCTTTGAACAAACGAAATTCATTAATCTGAACGAGTATACTATACCGTAGCACAAAATTAAATTTGAAATTTAAATCATCGAAGAAAACTCAGATACAGCATACCTATGAATCCGAAGTGGTGGAATGATTTGCCCTTTGAGCTGTAATTGAATTGACGTGAACAGCTATGTATAGCTATGTAGATAATGTTAGGGGCAATACCGTTATTAGCCTTCCAGATGAGGGTGATAGTAAAGTAAAATGACTCTCCATGTTATTATTAAACAATAGAGCCTCTAGTTATATTTCAAGGGCTAATGAAGGCCCTAACTATCATAATTTCAAATATATATATATATATATATATATATATATATAAAAGATAAAAGAGACATTAAATTTATTTTTTCTCGTTCCTTGATCCCATTTCTTCTATGCTTCTCTTTTTTCAAAATTCATGCATTTTTTTTTTCATTCTGATTTAATAAAGAATTTACTATCTTTAAATTTTTTGTTGAAATTTTAGCCCACTTTTGTATTAATGATTTTTTTTCAGATTTATTTTAACAAAATATGCATTCTTTTCAATTTTTTCAATGAGGTAATTATATTTTTTTCGAAAAATCTATTTGGAGAATTTATTTTTTGGATTATTATTTCAAAAACTATAATATTCAAAATGTTTTCTTCGAAAACCTAAGTTACTAAAAATCTTTTGATTTTTTATTTGTCTACTCATTTTTTTCTTCTTTGTTTTTCTTTTTTCAAATTTTTTTCTGCCTTTTTTCGATAATTTTTCGAAATTACGAAGTGGTGTAATTTTTATCCATTGAGAGAGTGATGAGGTTTTTCTTTTCATATATTTTACAAATATTTTGAATTTATGAAACTGAATGGTGTGTATACTATAAATAGATGTGTATGCATATGAAATAGTATAAATAGATGTGGCTTTTTTCAATTCGATTATATCATTAGAAAATTTTCGGAAGTACAAGCCCAAACACTCAGCTGAGGCCCAATAAATATTCAAATTTCCCAAACAATAATCTCATTGTTTTTATTTGAGAGAATATTAATGTAACTAATAATCTAAACAAATAAATATTTTACTAATGTAAAACTAATACTATATGTTTTAAAGCGGCGGTGATTATACTGTATTTCCCAAATAGACATACCAATAACTTGGGATATAATTAAATCTTACTGACGAAAACCACATCGGCCCAAAAACAAACTCCAAACAGGTCCAAACACTAAAGCCTAATAAATGTATATTTCAACTTAAAGGAGCAAAAGGCTCAGTTGATGTATAGTCCAATTTTTTTGGAAGTACACCCCTGCAAAAATGTTAATTAATAGAATTACATACAAAAGATACTACCGGCAAAAACTTTTGTGAGACCATTTTATAACATGAGACAATATAAATAAATATCTACCCCTACCAATGTGATAATATATTATACTCAGTTTAAATTTTATTCAATTGTCTCATATCATGAGACGGTCTCATACAAGACTAACAGTTGAAATTGCATATTATTAAAAAATACCATTTATATCGGAAAGACGATCAAAATATTATTTTACTTACTAAATATTAAAGGTATTATATATAATGTATACATATTGCAATATAATATTAATATTAAATGTTACAAAGGATAATATTCATAGATAGTGTACGATAAGCAATATTCATTCATACAATAACGTTTATCCGATCCTATAACAATATTTGACAATTATTTTTCTATGTCACGATAATATCTCTCCTTTGTTTTATTTTTCTTAAAACTAGATCAGAATACTAGACGAAAAAATAAATTTTGAAAAAAAATATATTAATCTAATATATTTGAAAACAAAGGGGGGAAATAAAATTTAATTTCATCATAGTTGAAAAACTCGAACTAAGCACCTTCTAATTCTCCTATGAGGTTGTATCATCAATACTCAATTTCCAGGGTTAATATCAATTTGCCACATGTACTATATCACTTATTTCAATTTGCAACTCGAATTAATTTTTTTTATCAAATTGCAACATGTACTATGAAAAATTGACCAATTGCAATCTATACTTTAGTTTTATTCTTTTTTCTTCTCAATGCTATATTTTTTAAGGTTATATTCGTCAATCAATAACAATAATTTATTTATATATATTTTTTGCCACATAAAAATCGATGCCGGTAAAAAAATCGATGCTGGTAAAAGTCGAATTCCAATTATGTTATCGTCGTTCTATAGAAATTAAATTTTTTTAACGTCAATTTTTATTATTAATAATTATAATATAAATTAAGTATATAAATAAAATGGGATGAATAGTATAATTTTAACAAATATAACATTGCCAAAAAAGAGAACAAAAATTAACTTTAGGTAGCATTTTGTAAATTTTTCTTAAAACAGGTTGCAATTTGATAAAAAAATAGTACAAATAGCAAATTGAAAAAAGTGATATAATACTGGTGGGAAATTGATTTTAACCCTAATTTCTAATACAAAGAACTAATTTTGGATATTTTAATTTCAAAATTCGAAAAGGTGCACGTGTCATATGCAATTCAGCAATGCACGATGCATTTATTCTATAATTAAAAAATGTGAATGAATTATATGAAAAAATTGACATTTTTATATGAGACAAAATTTTTAATAAAATCAACCTATACTTTTTAATATAAATAAATTTAATTATTGAATATTTGCATCATACACCAAATTGACATGAAACATACCCTCGAAAAGTATGCATTTTTCAGTTTTTATAAAACCTTAGATTTTATTGTATAATGATCTGATAATCTATCTATCTATAATATATAACATTTAAAGTGTCTTTAACGAGAGCTTTCTTTTTTAATGATTTAATCAGTACTGCGTTGTTGTTTTTTTTTTTTTTT
Source organism: Prunella vulgaris (assembly GCA_026898435.1). Taxonomy (NCBI): domain Eukaryota; kingdom Viridiplantae; phylum Streptophyta; class Magnoliopsida; order Lamiales; family Lamiaceae; genus Prunella; species Prunella vulgaris. The sequence goes on from JAPKLY010000094.1 coordinate 372,129, forward strand.
TTTTTTTTTTTGCAATCCTGAATATTTATCATTCATCTTCTTGAAGTTTTAAATTATATTTATTAGGTAGAATTAATGTGAGCTATTTCATCCACATTCTTGTCATTTCTTATCGAATTAATTAGGTTGAATTAAGGTGAGTTATTTTATCCAGCTTCTTGATGTTTTTAATTTAGTTAATTAGGTAGAATTAAGATGAGCTATTTTATCCATCTTCTTGATGTTTTTAATTAAATAAATGAATTAAATATAATTAATGAGAGTTATTTTAGAGTCTACGAGACGTATTTCTTTTCTTAATTGAGTGGGATTTGCCAGCGCCTTTTTTCAATTAAATATTTATACACATGAATTGAAATTCGAGGAGTGCCGATTTTCTAATATTAAGATTTAATTTTTTTCTACTAATATATTTTACTAATCTTTTACATTTGTACTAGAAGATATTTTTATGTTTTGTGAACAAAATATATATTTTGCAAGAGTAAGACTCAAGTAAGCCGCACATTCATTTAACAATTAAAATTATTAGAGTGTTTTTCCTGTGCACAAGGTGCATGGTATGCACCCTTAATTTTTGACTATTTTCAATCCAATTTCATTTTTGTCAAAATTTTCATAAATATACATATTCATACGTCCCACAACATTACAATCAATTTATAAAACATATAGATAAATATTAAAAAATGTGTATATTAATATAATTGCAATGCGACGACTAACTAAATTTATCTAAAAATATGAAATAAAATATGTATTTATTATAATTAATTCCGACAAGTTTTGTGAAGGAATAATCATATTAATTAAGACAAACACTTATATACAAATTTCTACGGGTCAAAGATCCGTAGAAATATCCATTTTTGAAAATTCGCGGGTCTAAACCGGGTCGGGCCGAATTTGAGTATTTTTTTTCAAAATCCGCGCAGCTTGTGATTTTCGCTCCCAGGTATGTTACAGTTGGGGCAAATGCATGTTACTTTAAGGCAAAACGTATGTTACAACCAGATTAAATGTTGTTTTATACACATATTCATTTATTTTTGTAGAAGTAAATATTTTTCATGCAATGTAACACATGTATATGTTACATTGTATGTGTAACACATATTTATTCTTAATAAAAACATTTTATCCTATAGTAACACATATATGATCATATAATAACACAAATTGAGGAACAAATATGTGTTACAATTAGAGTAAATATGTATTAGTGTAAATTTATGTTACAATTGGAGTAAATTTGTGTTACTGCGAATGTGTGTTACATCTAGAGTACATGTGTGTTACTGCAAATGTATGTTACAATTAGAGTAAATGTGTGTTACTGCAAATGTGTGTTACAATTAGAGTAAATGTGTGTTACTGCAAGATCAAATGTGTGTTACAGTATGCACAAACATTTATTTATCCTTATAAAAATATATATTATATTTTATATAACATATATAAGGTATTAAATGATGTATTAAGTACATGAATAACATATTATTAACATAAATCAACAAAGAGAATAAAAAATAAATTAAGTAACACATATTTATACTTGCAGAAATACATATTTTCTTTATAGGTACTTGAAAAGTACAAAAAATTAATTTTTTAAGAACTTGTAACACAGATTTTGCCTAATTGTAACACGCTTTTGCCCAAATTGTAACATACCTGGGAGCCAAAAAATATATTATTAACATAAATCAACAAAGAGAATAAAAAATAAATTAAGTAACACATATTTATACTTGCAGAAATACATATTTTCTTTATAGTTACTTGAAAAGTACAATTTTTTTTTTTTAAGAACTTATAACACAGATTTTGCCTAATTGTAACACGTCTTTGCCCAAATTGTAACATACCTGGGAGCGAAAAAACCTGGAACTACAAGTTGCGCGAATTTTGGAAAAAAATGTCCAAATCTGACCCGACCCAGTTTAGATCCACGAATTTTTCAAATATGGATATTTCTACGGTAGAAATTTGTACACAAGTGTTGCTCATTAATTAAACGAATTCTAGAAGACGTCACACTCAATTAGTATCACTATTATCAATCCAACTCATACAATATAAAATAAAAAGATATACAAAGGATTTAAGATTGCATCATAAGATATTAATTTGACTTCGTACAAGTGGCAGTTGCAAATTTTATTTATTTAACAATTTATAATACCCATTGAACAATTCCTTAATTTTCTCATAAATTATTTGAATATTTTTTTTAGTTTAATTACTTACTTTTTTTTGGAATATTGTGAGTTGGTCTTGAGGTATTATAAATTATTCTTTGGGTATTGTAATTTGTTCTTGGGGTATTTACTTATATTTGTTCTTGGGGTATTGTGATTTATTCTTCGGGTATTGTTATTTGTTCTTCGGGTATTGAAAATTGTTCTTCGGGTATTTATAAATTATTCTTGAGATATTGTGACTTGTTCTTGGGGTATTTACTTATATTTGTTCTTGGGGTATTGTGATTTGTTCTTCGAGTATTGTTATTTGTTCTTCGGGTATTGAGAATTGTTTTTGGGGTATTATAAATTATTCATTGTGTATTTTTGTGACTTGTTCTTGGGGTATTTACTTATATTTGTTCTTGGGACATTGTGATTTGTTCTTCGGGTATTGTTATTTGTTCTTCGGGTATTGAGAATTGTTCTTGGGGTATTTATAAATTATTCTTGAGATATTGTGACTTGTTCTTGGGGTATTTACTTATATTTGTTCTTGGGGTATTATGATTTGTTCTTCGGGTATTGTTATTTGTTCTTCGGGTATTGAGAATTGTTCTTGGGGTATTTATAAATTATTCTTGAGATATTGTGTCTTGTTCTTGGGGTATTTACTTATATTTGTTCTTGGAGTATTGTGATTTGTTCTTCGGGTTGTTGATAGAATTTACTAATGGATGTTTGTTTATGTGACTTTACAACATGTTAATCCTATCAAACAATAATCTTTGAATTTGTGTTCTTGGGGAGGGAGAGTAGAGAGTTTAGAGAGAGAAATATTGTAATAGGGATTGTATTGATTTTCAGAATTGTGAGAATTGTGTGAATAGTACAAGAGATGTCTTATTTATAGGCGTGTGAGTGTGAGACGGCACCTTACGAGCCTATGTGGCTTCCGGTGTTGATGAGAGTTCCTTACCCTCGTCATGATCTCTCACACTGTTTCCCCTATCACGCCTCGTCCTACTACTATGCCTTAGACTAGATGGACCTCATTAAAAACCTCGCCGTAAACCACCCTTGTGGACAAACCGGACGGAGGGAAAAAGAGCGCGCCATCAGGGTCCTATTGACTAACAAGTGAGCTTATGGGCGAGCTCCCAGCGAGCTCTGGTAGGTTGGGCGAGCTCTCGAGCCTTGACCAGATTTCGGGGTATCGGGCGAGCTCTGGTGTACCCACAGACAGGCGATCTCTGGACCTTCTCCAGCTCGGATGAGCTCTGAAACCGACGTATTAGTTCGCCATATCAATATTTGCCCCCCAGCTCGCGCGCATCATGACTTTGTCCAATGTGTGGGCGAGCTGGAGAACTTGAGGTCTGGCGAACTATTTCCGGGGGTGTCGAGCTACCGGGCGAGCTGCGCCTCGGAGGTCGCCTCGGCCGATATTATGCGGGATCCCAAGCGTCACGCAAATCTCTTGGCATCTCGATTCCCGCCCATAATAATGATAACTTTTCAAATTCCTTGCAAAAAGGCCACTGGTCTTTCGGGAATTTCGAGCTTGTGCCCCGCGCCTATAAATAGGCGAAAACGAAGAATTTCCTCACTTTGCTTCCTTCATTTCTCAGAGCGCATTCCTGGCGATCAATCCTCTGCTTTAGACGTGCCTGCCAAGGTAGAGACCCAGATTTATCCTCTTTCTCTTTCCTTGTTCTACATTTTCAAACGCCTTCATTATGTCTGAGAACTCCTCGAGCCGTACCCCCCCGCGTCGTGACCTGGGTAAAGGACAAATGACCGATGACCTTCCAAACCCCCGAGTAACACCTGTGGTCCTCTCCTCGAGCTCTGGGGCGAGCTCTGAAACCTCCCCAGACAGTAGTGAGCTCTCGGGGTCAGTTCGCTCTGACCCCAGTGAGCAAGCCACTAGTTCTGGTGAGGAATCACCCCTCCGTGAACTCTGGGATTACTCAGAGCGAGCTCGCGGGGGAGCAGCGACTCCCGCTGAGGAGGCCCAGGAGGAGGTCGCCGAGGTTGGGGCCGGCGACCTTGCTGGCGAGCTGGCCCGTGAGGTCGACGAAGAGGTCGACGAGGATACGGGGACAGAGGTCACTTACGAATACCTCCGTTTTATCGACTTCCCCTTCCCCAAGCTCCCTGAATATCAAGTCTCCGCCGAGGTCGTAAACGAGTTCAACTGGGGCGAATATGTGAGAACTCATGGGGCGAGCTCCCCCCTACCCCGGCGAGCTCCGATTCGAAAAGCCGCTGGCAAGTCTGATCTTAAGGCCAATGGGGTGGAGAGCATCATGAGCGAGTTCGCCCTTCCGGATATTCCGAGGCGGTTCCAAATCCCGCTGGATGTTTTCATGTATCCTGCCGAGGAGAAAGAGCGAGCAGACCTCCCCCCAGCTGGGCTCACAGCCATGAATTACCACACCCTGAAGGCAGGGCTCACCCTTCCCCTCCACCCCATAATTGGATAATTTTTGGCGGACACCGGCCTAGCTATCACCCAACTCACTCCGAATGCATGGAGCAATTTGTTGGCCGCCCTGACTATTTTCGGCCTCGAGGGTTATGAAAACCGGCTGAGCACGGCAGAGATTAACGAGCTCTTCATCGTGATCAGACAAGCGAGGGAGGGGAAGGGATATTACTCTTTTCAAGCTCGCCCGGGGGGCAAATTTTTAGGCGACCTCCCTAATAAAGTCCGGGACTGGAAAGAGCAGTTCTTTTTCATCGGGGGGGATTGGCGGGCTTCCAATGGCCGCGGAGGGCGCGTTCCTACCCCCGAGACCTACGGGGAGGCGAGCTGTAGGTGGCGTACCTTAGTGTGTGTGCGTCGGATTAGATTACTGATCTAATCTATCTTTTTGCAGGTTTGAAGCGTCACAAGTCGAGCCGCGGGAGACCGGAGGTTTTGGTAGGTTTCGAGTTTGTGCGGACGGTGTATTGCTTGTGGGAGAAAAAGGACCGTGAGATCGAACATCTGTGTCAACACCACTGCCGCCGGCTCGCCGGTCTCATCACCTCGCCACACCACCTCGCCGTTCGAGGTTTTGCGCCTTTTCATTATTGAGTTTCCAGAGCTCGCTGTCTTGTATGTCAAGGTTGCCGAACTGACTTAGTTGTTTATTTTACAGGTGCAGGTCCTATTGACGAGCTCCCGCCCGTTGAGGTTCCCGAAGCTTATCACTTCCTAGCTCGGCAGCTGAAGATGGGCAAGCCTCATCTGGGGAGGGAAGGCATCCCTTCGGGGGCGGTCTTGGACGCTACCAAGAAACTAGAGCTCGCCAAAGCCGCTGAGAAGGCTGGGGGCTCTAGCTCTCAGAAGACCTCGGCACCTCCCCCGACAAAGGAGAAGGCCGCCGGAGCTAAAAAAGGGGCGGGCCGAGACTCAGGCCCTGAACGGGGTGCCCAACCACCTCCGCCCCATCAGACGAAGCGAGCTCTCCACCGGGGAGATGGCTCGCGAGTGAGTGAAGATGACACTCTCATCGCCAAGCGAGCCAGGGCCGAGGGCGACTCTGGATCAAGCCAAACGGGGTCAGGGCGAGCTCTTGCTGTTCGACCCTCTCCAGCGCCTCCAACTCCTCAGAGTGCGCCCTCGCCACCTCCCTACGGGGTCCCTATTCGGGACGATACCCTGCTCGGGCTCAACCCCGATAGGTTTGGGTAAGTGGGCAACCTCTTTTGAGTTGGAAGCCTTTGCAATTTCCATGGTTTTTGCTAACTGATCTGAGTATGTGCAGGTATACTCCCGCTGAGTTCCCGCAGCGACCTGAGCCCCTCCATATCGCCGAGCGGTACCGGGCCCTGAATTCCTCGAGGGACCTTCCCGATGGGGCAGCTCACCGGGTTTTTACCGAGGCCCCCAAATACCTGTCTGCCTCGGAGCTCGGGATGATCCAGAGGCAGAGGCCTGCTGATAGGGCGAGGCTGGCGATGCACTACGCCTGCGCAGCGATGGCGGCGGCTCAGCTCGTCAGCGATGATATTGCCGCCTCAGATAGAGCTCGCCACGAATCAAATAAAGCGCTCACCAAGGTGGGCGACGAGCGGAAGAAGGCGCTTGAGGAGCTCGCGAGGGCGGAGCGGCTTGCAATTAAGAAGGCAGAAAAACTCCAGGCCGACCTCCGCCAACAACAGGCCGAATTGGAAGCAGCTCGCCAGACGCTCGCTGCTCGGGAGGAGGAGGTCGCCTTGACCCGGGCCGAGGTAGGGGTCCTCCGGGATCAAAGCCGGGGAAATTCTGAGGAGTGCCGCAAGCTACGGGAGGAGGTTGCCACTCAGGCTCTGGAGATCGCCGAGCTCAGGGGTCGTTCTGATACTGCCATAACACCCGAGGCCCTTGAGCTCGCCGAGATGGTTGCCACCGACAAGGGCTTTGTGCTCTGCTTTGCTGAGGTAATTCGTTCCTTCCAATGGGTGCGGATTAATAATGACAGCGAGTGGGAAGCCCTCGTCGGCGAGTTTGAGGACTGCCTGGAGAAGTCCTCGATCCCCCCCGGCACGGAGTTGAACATTGGGGACCTCGCGGGCTATGGGATCAATCTCGACGCTGCTCGTCTGAAATTCAACATTATCCAGACGAAGCAGGTCTTGACTGCCGACCTCGCCCAAGAGACTGAGGGTGCAGAGGGGGATGCTGGAGCTGAGGCCCCGCCGACGATGGAGCAGATGCAGGAGGTCTGCGGGGACGCGATGATAAACATTAGCGAGCTCGGCACAAGCGGACTCTCTGGGAATATCACTCCTGATGCCGAGATCGTCTTGCCCATCCGCCAGGTCGCCCCCGAGTCTTAGGTCCCCTTTGTTACTGCTTTCTTAGCTTAGTTTACATTTTTCAAGTTGTAGTAGGTCGCCGGGTTGCGGAGCTCGCCCAGAAGGAGCTCCATTTTTGTAGTCTTTACTTTTTGTCCAAGTAGATTTAGCTCGCCGGGCACGTGCAGCTCGCCTAGAAGGAGCTTTTTGTAATTCAAAGACGGCTAGCTGGTCGGCCTTTGTGGCCAGCACCACTACTCATACTTAGGATTTTTTCAAGTATATTTTTGGCTTGAAAACCTCTTAAGTATCCTTTTGAATATAAATCGAGCATTTTTTGTCCAACTCATTCCCTTTTATGTTTTTGCGCTTTTACGTTATAATTTCTTAAAATAGCTCGTTCTTGTTTATTTTCCTGGTACGTAATTGTTCGTCTTATTCTACTTTGAGAAGCGAATCGTTCGTTTTACGTCACTTTCGACTACGAATTGTACCTCTGTTTTGAGAGTGCGTATTCTTCGTCTTATGCCACTTAGGGCCGCGAATCGTTCGTCTTAGGCCACTTAGGGCGGCGAACTGCACTTCGATTGATTCACGTTGGGCCATTGGGTTTCATGAACCTTGCCTTAGACGTTTCTGTCTTTTTCGCGAATTTGTCTAACTTGTGGCAGTAGGTGCTTAGCAACCCTTTAGGAAGGGTACCTTCGCGACCTTGGGCACTTTGGCCTTTGCCTTCGAGCTATTTAATTACAACGTTTGGGACCTTGGTCCTTGCGCATTACAATTTTTTTTTTTTTAGCAAGTGGGCGAGCTAGGTTTGGCGAGCTACCAGGAGTAGTGAGCGACCAAGTGCAGCTCGCCTGGTTGGGGAGCTGCGCAGGTCCAAACACTTGGGAATTTTTCTAAATTTTTTCAGCAACGTAATTTACATCGGTTGCCATCTACATTTCTGATGCCAACCTTCGACTAGTCTATTACAGAATTCAAGTCTATTGGTAGAACTTTTTTAGATGTGCCGAGCTCCAGGTGTATGACGAAGCTTTGCCTTCTGCGTCTTCTAGATCATAGGTACCGTTCGGCCAGGCTGCAATGACCCGGAATGGTCCTTCCCAATTTGAACCAAATACACCTGGTGGGGCCATCAATTTCTTTTTCAACACCAGGTCCCCGACCTTGAACCTTCGGTCTCAGACCTGAGAGTTGTAATATTTTTCCGCTCTGCACTTGTAGGTGGCGTTTTTCATTTCTGATGAAGCTCTGGTCTCTTCGATCAGATCTTTTTCTACTGCCAAGGCTTCATCATTCTTTTCTTCATCATATCCCACCACCTTCCACGTCTTGTTCTGGACTTCTACCGGGACCACGGCTTCAGTCCCGAAGGCTAGGGCAAACGGGGTCTCCCCGGTGCTGGCCCTATAGGAAGTTCTATAGGACCATAGGACCTCCGGGAGTTCGTCTGCCCAGCTCCCCTTCTTTTCTTCGAGGCGGAGCTTCAGTATGTGTTTCAGGATCTTGTTCACCGCCTCGACTTGGGCGTTCGACTGGGGGTGATACGGAGTTGAGTAGTGCTTCTTGATGTTCCATGAACTGCAGAAGTCCCTCAACTTCTGTCCGTCGAACTGCCTTCCATTATCAGTGATGACCGACTGCGGGAGTCCAAACCTGCAGATCAGGTTTTTCCAAATGAAGCCGATCATCCTTTCTTGGGTTATGGTTGTGAGAGCTTCGGCCTCAGCCCACTTAGTGTAGTAGTCTACTGCTACAACAGCGAACTTTACACAGCCTCTACCAGGTGGAAATGGGCCGATCAAGTCGATACCCCATTTCGCGAAAGGCCATGGGCTGAAAACCGACTTAAGCTGGTTGGCTGGGGAGTGGATGTTAGGTGCGAAAAGTTGGCACTTTCGGCATCTTCGAGCGAAGCTGATGGCATCCTTGCGAAGAGTGGGCCAGTAGTAGCCCTGTCTGATCATTTTATATGCCAATACTTGCCCCCCAGCGTGACTCCCACAAATCCCTTCGTGAATTTCTTCTAACACTTCGGACCCCTGCTTCTTAGTTAGGCATTTGAGTAGGGGTAGAGAGAATCCACGTTTATAGAGCTGGCCATCCAGCAGCGTATATCTGGTAGCTTACTTTACTAACCGGCTAGCTTCCCAGGCGTCTACGGGGGTTGTTCCGTCTGCTAAGTATTTTCGGATTGGAGTGCACCAATCTTCACCATCTTCACTATCTTCTTGCCCCCCACTCGAGGTCTGATTTATCTTGTAATCGGACATCGAGGGGTTTTTTAGTGTGGTGATCACAACCTCCGTGAACTCGGCTTCGCCGTTGCTAGTGGCTAGCCGCGCTAGAGCATCTGCTTGTGTGTTTTCTAGCCGCGGTATTTGATTGATGTAAACTTGTGTAAACATCGAGATCAGATGCGCGGCTATCTTCTGGTAGGTCATCATCTGCTGGTCTTTTGCTTCAAATTCCCCTCGGACTTGGGATATTATTAGCTGGGAATCTCCGAAAACTTGAAGATTGGTTGCCCCCACAGCTAATGATAGCCTAAGTCCTGCTATCAACGCTTCATACTCCGCCTCATTGTTGGTTGCTCGAAAGTCAAACCGAATTGCGGAGGTGAAGACTTGTCTGTCTGGGCTGATCAGGACCACACCGGCGCCTGCTGCCATGCTAGTTGATGATCCGTCCACGTAGAGATGCCACGGAGCTATACGCCCCCTCGTCGGATCTTGTGGGAAAGTTAGCTCGACAATGAAGTCGGCCAGTGCTTGTCCCTTGATCGCTGTTCGGGGTGCGTAGGTTATACCGTATTGGCTGATCTCCAGTGACCATTTCAGCAGGCGTCCGGCAGTGTCTGGGCGCTGTAGTATTTGACGCAGTGGGAACATTGTCAGCACCTCTACTGGATGGTCAAAGAAGTAAGGCCTCAATTTTCTAACACTCATCACCAGTGCATAAGCCAGCTTCTCTGTTGGGGTGTACTGTAACTCAGCTTCATGTAAGACTTGGCTCACGTAGTACACTGGGAGGTGTGTTTTCGCCTCTTCTCGGACCAGGACGGAGCTGATGGCCACCTCCGACGCTGCTAGGTACAGATACAACTTCTCTCCAGGTATTGGCTTCGACAGAATCTGTGTATCCGCCAGGTATGTTTTGATATCTTCGAAGGCTCGTTGGCATTCATTTGTCCAGACAAAGTGGTTTTTGAGGTGGAGCTTGTTGGCCTTGGCCGCCTCTTTGTACCTCCGTGTGTTTGCTTTAATTACCTCGAAAAATGGACGATTTCTATCGCCGGACCTGGAGATGAATCTGTTAAGGGCTGCCATGCACCCTGTCAGCCTTTGAATTTTTTGGATGGAGTCGGGTATCCCCATCTCAATTATGCATTGGACCTGTGTTGGGTTGACCTCAATCCCCCGCTGGCTAACAAGGTGCCCCAGGAACTTCCCAGAGTGTACGCCGAAGCTGGTCTTCTTGGGGTTCAACTTCATGTTGTAGTGGCGTAGTATATCGAAGGTCTGTTTCAGGTGGTCCAGGTGGTCCTCCTTTCTCAAACTCTTGACAACTATGTCATCCACGTACACCTCCATGGATTCGCCGATGTGTTGGTCAAACATTTTGTTCACCAATCTTTGGTAGGTAGCTCCGGCGTTGATGAGTCCGAACGGCATCCTTTCCCAGCAATACATGTTCTTGTTTGTGTAGAACGCCGTGTGTTCCTGGTCATCTGGGTGCAGAGCTATTTGGTGATAGCCCGCAAAAGCGTCCATGAATGTCATCATCTCATGGCCGGCCTTGGAGGACTTCCCTCCTTTGAGATTGGTGGGTGCCAGATGCCCCGGTGTAGGCCGACTCCCTCCCAGTGTAAGGAGCGGGACCCTCCTCCACCATTTTGGCTTTGCCGATCCTCTCCCTGCGCTGGCGGACTTGTGCCGAGCTCGCCTCCTGCTCGGTGGGGAGTACGCTGTAGTCCCCTCTGGTTTGGGTACCCTGGGTGGGCCTGGTCTGCTCCCGGGTTTCGGCGGCTGGAGCTCGCCTGGGTACTAGGGCGAGCTCGTCCTGCTGTCGTTGCTGCAACCTTTGTAAGGTCGCGATGGTGCGTTGGAGCTCGTCAGGATTGCTGACTAGGTCCCTCAGAGCGGGGGCCAAGTCTTCCTGGTTCACAGCAACTCGCGGAGGTCGCGGAGCTGCGGTGCTTCTCTGGGGAGGTGGTTGTGAGGTCTCCACAACCTGGCGTGAGGTCTCCACCTCTGCCTGGTTTTGATCACCCCCTTTAGACCTTCCCGCAGCTGCGGAGGCCTGTCCCTTGGCGGCTCGAGTGTTGGCCATTTTTGGGTTTCGGAGGGGGTAACTTGCCGAAGGGCGTCGAAGTGGAGGGAGGTCGCCGGAGTGGTGGAGGTCGCCGGAGTGGTTGTCGTCCAGCTTAGGCGGAGCTGTGCAAGTTTTCATCTAGCCTCGCGTGTGACGAATTGTTCGAAATTCAGTTTATTCGTGTGCATGCGCGCGTTTGAAACTTGTTCCGGACCGATTTCGTGAAATCCGAAGACTCGGGTTTTTGTCTGGAAATCTGGGTTCTTCGTTCAAGGGATGAGGGTGTGTGTGTATCTTCAAGTGTTCTTGAGTTTTATCAAGAACACCTTCAAATCTTCAAACCTTCAACCAAACCCTAACTTTTTGTTCTTGAGTTTTTTATTTTTCAGATTCGAGGTTCAAGGGAGGCCCTCCTTCTAGCGCCAAATTGTTGATAGAATTTACTAATGGATGTTTGTTTATGTGGCTTTACAACATGTTAATCCTATCAAATAATAATCTTTGAATTTGTGTTCTTGGGGAGGGAGAGTAGAGAGTTTAGAGAGAGAAATATTGTAATAGGGATTGTATTGATTTTCAGAATTGTGAGAATTGTGTGAATAGTATAAGAGAGGTCTTATTTATAGGCGTGTGAGTGTGAGACGGCACCTTACGAGCCTATGTGGCTTCCAGTGTTGATGAGAGTTCCTTACCCTCGTCATGATCTCTCACACTGTTTCCCCTATCACGCCTCGTCCTACTACTATGCCTTAGACTAGATGGGCCTCATTAAAAACCTCGCCGTAAACCACCCTTGTGGACAAACCGGACGGAGGGAAAAAGAGCGCTCCATCAGGGTCCTATTGACTAACAAGTGAGCTTATGGGCGAGCTCCCAGCGAGCTCTGGTAGGTTGGGTGAGCTCTCGAGCCTTGACCAGATTTCGGGGTATCGGGCGAGCTCTGGTGTACCCACAGACAGGCGATCTCTGGACATTCTCCAGCTCGGATGAGCTCTGAAACCGACGTATTAGTTCGCCATATCAACACGGGTATTGTTATTTGTTCTTCGGGTATTGAGAATTGTTCTTGGGGTATTTATAAATTATTCTTGAGATATTGTGACTTGTTCTTGGGTATTTACTTATATTTGTTCTTGGGGTATTGTGATTTGTTCTTCGGGTATTGTTATTTGTTCTTCGAGTATTGAAAATTGTTCTTGGGGTATTTATAAATTATTCTTGAGATATTGTGACTTGTTCTTGGGGTATTTACTTATATTTGTTCTTGGGGTATTGTTATTTGTTCTTCGGGTATTATAAATTATTCTTGAGATATTGTGGCTTGTTCTTGGGGTATTTATTTCTATTTGTTCTTAGGGTATTATGATTTGTTCTTCGGGTATTGAGAATTGTTCTTGGGGTACTTATTTCTATTTGTTCTTGGGGTATTATATTTTTATTTAGTTTTTCTTGCATGTCTACGACGTTCCCATTTGTGTACTTTTTAAATACGGATGTACATATATCTCTATTAAAATTCAATAACAAATTTGTGCTTGCTCGTATGAGTCGGATAATATCAAATCAATTAAGAGATTGGAGGTCCATATGGGATCCTAACAAAACATATTAATGGGAAATCTAATTCTAAATTGGATAACTGGAGTAAGATTGTGCCTAAAAGTTAATGAGTGAAAATTATCATGAGAAATTGATGCTAAGAGTGGAGTGTTTCTGAAGCTTGTTCTTAATGCTACAATGGAGGAGTAAAGTGTTGCACCGACCACGAGAATGAATTCTACTACAAACAAGGTACGTCTCTAATATCTAAAGACTTTTATTTGGAGAAGCTATTTAGATAATTTTTTCTTGTAGAATTGTAGTAAATATTTCAATTAGAAAGTTTAGAGCAAATAGCCAAACTGTTAGGCTGATAAAAGAAAGCATCTCTGCTGATTTTACAAATTCAAACTCGTGGATGATCCTTTTGGAATTGATCGTCGATTTGATTAACTGATAAAGAAAGGGTTGATTTCTTTACAGGTGCATATAAGAGTTGGTTGAAGGTAATAACAGTTATATGTAAGTTCAAATTCACATCCTTAGTTCCTACACATTCATTTATGGAATACTTGTTCTTCCCAGGTGGCTGGAATCTTGATGCTCTTATTGATCACCTATATGATATGACGACGTAAGAACTTGAGAAGGCTACGAATAGCTTCAATCCATTTGAAGAACACGGAGATTGGAGGCTTTGGAACTATGTACAACGGTAAGAAACTCTTGATAAACATCCATTGTTAAGCATTGATAGTTAGCTTACTATATCTGATTGCAACTAGGCCAGCTAAGGGATGGAAGAGAAGTTGCAATTCACTAATACTTCTACCCCATGAACAAGTTTGGAATACCCAAAGAAGAACTTAGTTATACCCCAAGAACAATTTTTTAATACACCAAGAATAATTTTCTACAATACACCAAGAACAATTTAATATACCAAAAAACACACAGTGCGGCGTGTACTGTGTGTTTCTGGAAATATCAAATTAAATTCAAAATTAAAGCAAAATCAAGGTGCATAGTATGCACAAGGGTGCATACTAGAATTTGCGAAATTATTAATACTGAAAATATAATTTAATTATATTAAAAAGTGTGAGTTAGTTATATTATTAAATTTACATTGTTATTGATTTCATATAAACTTTATAACGTAATTGACTCAAACTTTTCAATTTCAGCAATCCACAATTTTCAGTATAAACAGTCTCAACCGTTGACTAAGTTCACCGTATACCAATTACATATGAGACCAACACACGTTATAAATTTGGAAATATTTTCTTTTCAACTACTTTAATATAGTAATTAATTTAATTATATAGTATATGTTTATCAAAGAATTTGGAAAATGATTAGTTTTGTATCCACCAGTTATACGGTGCAACTCAAGTTTATTTTTTAAAAGTTAAACAAAATACTACTGAAAAGTTACACATGTTATTACTGAAATGTATATTTTTTTACAGTTTAACTTTTTAATAATAACATGTTTAACTTTTCAATAGTATTTTATTTAACTTTTAAAATATAAATTTGAGTTGCACCGTGTAACTGATGTATAAGAGACTTACTCTTTGAAAAAACATAAACTTAAAGTCAAAAGTGTGTAAGTTGTTACTACAGATTTGAAGGGATTTTAGTCATGGTGCGGATCGAAAAAAAAAAATTGAATATATCTTTGATCATCATATATACTTACTACGTTTGACATAACTTTTTAAATTTTATTTGTTCTCAATTTATTAAATATATCAAATTCGTTTCAATATATATTTTAATTTGATAAAATCTAATGTTAATCTCAGGTTGGTGGTTAATAAGTTACGATCCAAGCTCAATTATAGGCTTAATTGCAATACTATGAATCAAAATTTTAGATTAAATTATAGATTTACGAAATATCGTGATTTTATTGCCATTATACTTTAACTACATCAATTGAATTTAATTCAAACTCATCTGATTAAATAAAACATGTTTTTAAATTTTTTTTTTTAAATTTCAATTACTATTGAAAATATGAGTGACACTGCTCACATCCCATAAAATTTTATACACACCTCATAAATTTAAAATAAATAGATATATATCAAGGATTAGTCTTGTATGCACCAATTACACGGTGCAACTCAAGTTCATTTTTAAAAAGTTAAACAGTTTATAACTGAAAAGTTAAACAGTTTATTACTGAAAAGTTAAACTATGAAAAATACACTTTTCAGTAATAAATTGTTTAACTTTTCAGTTATAAACTGTTTAACTTTTTAAAAATGAACTAGAGTTGCACCGTGTAACTAGTGCACAAAAGACTTACTCATATATCAAATGATAGTTTATCCTTATATAGGAGTGTGTATATAATTTTTTAGTAATTTTTTTGTGGGATGCACTCATTAATAAAAAGTTATTATTTTTAAAAAAATGATAAAATTTTAATAAAAGTTGATAAATATTTTTGTTAAAAGTTATTATTATTTTTAAAAATGACAATTTATTTTTTATAAATGACAAATATGATGAGACGGTTTCATATAATTTTTTTTGATGTGAAAAGTGACAATCTTCTAATATGTAAACAAGTGAATAATAAGAAAGATGCTCAATCAAATCTAATGAAAATATGAAGGAGGATGGATACAACTTTCAATTTTGAGTAAATTTTATGTGTAAATTTACAAAATATAAATCATTTAATAATAAATATATGTTTAATTAATTTTATTTTTAATTAGACTCGAATAAATTGAATTGGGTTGGGGATTGATTTGGATATAAAAAAAATGTTTGAATTTTATATTTGAGTAAGATGCATTTATTCAATAGTTCATATTATTAACACTAAAAAATATAAACCAATTACATTAAAAATAATTTCAATTGTTGAGCAATATGCAGCGTAGATTATGGGCATTTGAGACGGCAAAATTGATAATGTCAAATCTTGATAAGAATTGGAAAACAAAGTTAAATGCTAAGTATTATTTTGTTTTAATGCATGGAGTTAATAAATAATAATTCCATTTTTATCAGATAATCTGTTCAATTTATTTCTATATGATAATATACTATTGAATGATTATTATGTGAATAATAATAATTTTGTGTATAATATAATTTATTTCATGCAATAATACATATTTCGATATGTTGTATTAATTCATTTACAATGTGATTTATTCATTTATTGTGACATGTTATATGTGGTGTTAATTCATATATAATGTGTTTAGTTCATATAAATTGTGATGTTAGCTCATATATAATATTTTACTATTTCCGTCCCTCAAAAGTTTACATACTTCTAAAATAGAAACATTCTTTTAATTCTACCTCAAAATCTCTTTTTCATAATTTCAAACCTACACATTTTTATCATTACACTTTTTCTTATCAAATCTTAAAATATTTAGAATAAATTGTTGTTCATCGTAAAATTTACTTTGTGTATCATTCACATCATACTTTACCTTTATCATATCCTTTTATGAAAAAAATTATATAAAATTATCTCATGTCATGAGGTCTGTATTTATTAATAAAAAATTATAACTTTTAAAAATGATAATTTTTTAATAAAACATTTTTGTTAAAATTTTATTATTTTTTAACAATTATAATTTTTATTAATAGTGCAGACACAATCATATAGAAAACTTAATAGGAGTGGGTATCTCATAAACAAAATACTACTCCCTACGTCCCAATATTTTCTTCATAGGTGGAGTTTCACGCATATTAAGAAAAAGTGAAGTATGTGAGTGTGAAGTTAAATAATAAAATATAAAAAATGTACTTTATTGACTTTTGTGAGTGTAAGTTGTTTCCGAGTTGGGACATTCATATAAGAAAAGTGTGAAATTTATCTTGGAATAAAGAGAGTATATAAGATAAAAGTGGGGTGGGGGTAGGGTTGCAAACGAATCGAATCGAATATCATAGTTTTGTATTTGTATTTGAATAATAATCGAATCGAATCGAATTCGAATCATAAAAATTCGAATCGAATTCGAATACGAATATCATAATTCGAATACGAATACCTAATCGAATAAAAAATATTTGATTCATTTACAACCCTCGGGTAAGAGTTTGAAATATAGGTGCATATGATATTTAGATTATTATCTAATGAGTTTGCATCCTTAAAATAATAGTAATTATAGTAGCCATAAATTTCTAATGGTCTATAATCTTAAAATAATAATAATAACAATAATAATAATAGTAATAATTATACTAACTATTAAGTCTATTATCATTATAATATTTATAAAAAAATATTTAATCGAATATTTACGAATATCGAATCGAATATCATTATTTTGTATTCGTATTTGAATAATAATCGAATCGAATCGAATATTTGTAATCGAATTCGAATCATAAAATTTCGAATACGAATATCAAAATTCGAATATGAATATCGAATCGAATCAAAATTATTTGATTCGTTTGCAACCCTAGTGGGGGGTGGTGGGGGGGGGGGGGGGGGGCAAAAGGGAAAGTGTAGAAACGGCATACGCATACGCATACGCATACGGAGCATTTGTATATTGTATCGGAGTTGAATCAAGAACCAGCCCAAGTTTTGTATAAATTGAAGTTTCAAGTCAATAAACCTATACAATCACCAGTTGAAGGTTTCTGATTTCTACATCTCTGCGAATTCAATTCATCATTTCAACTTGGATCCTCGAAGATTTTCCAGTTTTTCTTCGATTAACAATGGCGGGGAAGGGGAGGCAGCAGTACGGAAGAGGTGGACCGCGTAAAATGTCGTCGTCAACGATGGTCCTGTACGGTCTGTTAATGTTGTCATTGCTGATCGTGATCCTATTGGCTACCGGAATTTTCTCAATTTCTAGCGGTAGCAGTTCAAAGCGCAAAGCGCATGATCTCAGCGTCATTGCTCACAATACGTTACACTCGTAAATGAACTCAATTGCACAAGTTCAATTCCCTTTCATATTGTTTGCACATGTGATTTTTAATTTCTCCTATCATTTGCTTGTTGCAGAGGTGATGGAGATGAAGAGAGCAAGGATCAATGGGTTGAAGTTATTTCTTGGGAGCCTAGAGCCTCAATTTATCACAATTTCCTGGTAATTGCCCAACTCTACTATAATGAAATTTTATATGCTTTATTACTTTATTCAGATGATGTTTTTGGATCTGTGCTAAGTTGCACCTGCATTTTTTAGGCCTGGAATTTCTATTATGTATATTGTACAGATCTAAATTCAACGGTTTTTTATTTGAATATTGAGTCCTAATACCATGCTATGTAGTATAGTTTGCACCAAAAAATAGTAGGGATGAGGATCGGGTAATTTGTGTGAGCAGAAAGGGTTGCTCCTAGTTGTCCGCTCAACTGAAATTAATTACGTTAATCACTTAAGTCTATCTTGAAATTGATGTTTGAGGAAGACGATACTGGATCAAATGACATGATTGGTACAATTCGTGCAGCATCCATATTTTGTTTCTATTTCTCATGTGCAGGGCCGATCTATTCATAAACATTACTACCTCCGTCCACGAAATTTATGCTCACATTTTTTCACGTGGTTTAATGCAATATGTCGGAGGGTATTACGGGATATTGTGAGGTCCGTTTTGAATAAAGAGAATATTTATGAAAAGTATATCATATGTACTTTCCATAAATACTTTCTTTACTCAAAACGGACCTCACAATATCCCATAATACCTTTCGACATATTGCATTAAACCACGTGCAAAAATGTGAGCATAAATTTCGTGGACGGAGGGAGTATAATCTTCACTACCGCCTAATTCCTTTGTCAAGCACAATATCTGTTTACTGAAATCTTTCGATCTTCTCTTGGCAGTCAAAAGAGGAATGTGAGTATCTTATTAGTATTGCTCAGCCTCGTATGGAAAAGTCAACTGTTGTTGATAGTGAAACTGGAAAAAGTAGAGACAGCAGGTACACGAATTCAAATTCCTTCTGTCCTTTGATTTCAAGTAAAACTCAACAGATCAAATAACCTCTTACTTGCTAGGGTCAATTATTTGGATATTCTTCCATCTCTCAAATGGATCAGGCTTTCCCCATGAAGTTAAACAACAATTTTGTAATCATTTTTTATATACAATGCTTTGTATACCTCCAGTTGTTTTCTCACTACACAATTTTCCATCAATATTGGTTGCCATGAATTTTCTTTTATAGTCTTTCCGACTTCTATACAACAAAGCTATGCTGAATGACTATTCCAGTAGCTTTTCTTGGATGAACATTACCTTGAGTTACTTTCTAATTATATATGTCATGCCATGCTTTTGCCACGTATTTACCTTAATAATCTACATGCCCCACTTGATCGTATTCTCTTTTTACCGGGTATGCACCTTCTCTTTCTAATTCACTTGTCACCCTGTGTTTGGTTTTTGTACCCTAATTTAAATTGTTTCAACAAAATAGGTCTCACCATACTGCAATATATAATGTAGCTGCCTGTCAAATCTCAATGCTGGTCCTCTACTTAAATGACCACTTTAGTCTTCAAATTGCATTGTATCACTATTTCCGTCTGTTTAAGCGAGTCGACATTGTTTACTCACGTTTTAGATGCTGTTCATCATTTTTCGTTTCTTAATGCTCTCATTCGTTCTAGTCATTATGTTCAATCTTCTAATGCTTTTGAGTAACCTATTCAGCATACCATGTGGATGATTAATATAATGCTCCTTTGGTCCCACAATTACTTTCACACTTTTCTTTTCCGTCGTTCCATCTGTCCCAAAATAATTTCACACCCTTGGAAACCCTCCATAAATTTCACCTCACAATATCCTCAATTTTACAAAAAAGTGTCATTACTTTTCGGCCCACAGTTTCACCTAATCCCACTCATTTGTTTACATTATGAATAAAGGTTCACAAATTACTCCTCAAATCTCTACTCGTTACTCCACTTTCTTGTTTTGTGTGCCCTTGCACATTAGAAAGAAATCATGGGATGATTGGAGTACCAACTAGCAGTTAAAGCCTTCACGAACCTTGTCTCTGAACTAAGAAAGAATAAATATGTTTGATGTTCTTAATTTTGCATTATAAGTCATGTTCTCCAATTTTGCATTGTATGACATGTTCTCCTTGCAGGGTACGTACTAGTTCTGGAACATTTCTACCTAGAGGGCGTGATAAAATTGTTCAAAGGATTGAGAAAAGAATTGCAGATTTTACGTTCATTCCTGTAGGTAAGCATTCTAGTGGATAGATGTCAGCATTGGTGTGTCAGAGGAAATTATTTGCATCTGCTGAATACTGGTGTATATAGAAGTATATACCAATCAAACCTGTGTTCTTTGGTTGCCAATATTTATCAGAATAGTTTATGCTGCTCACTGGGTGGCAGTTTTTGCATAAACTATGTTACAAACCTATTTATATGAACTCCATTCGCTATATTTTGTGTGCATATAAGGGACTCCAATGAAGTAAGATGAAATTGCAATGATAATAACATTTATTTTTATAGGAAAAGTTGTCTATATCGTTTCAACTAGCATGCACAACATACTGCTTTATGGATTAGAGTCTTGCTCTACTAACTATGAACATGAACAGAAAATGAGGGTAGCAAAATTTTGAGATGAATGAGTGGACCCGCTAAATTGGATAGAATAAAAACCAAGTCTTAAAATGACTTGGACACGTTCATGGGAACCTTTAAAATGTACTGGTTCGGTGGGTAGAAAGTAGATAGTCATTAACTCAAATCCAAAGGGGAGGGGGAAGTCATGTTTTATTTAAATAATGATGTGTCTCGATGAACACGATGGAAAGACATGATTAGTGCTGCCAACTTTATATAGTGGAATTAAAATGTAGTTTGTTTTGAAGCTTATTTCCATAGGAAACGTTACATGATTTGATTCAACTATTGAGTGCTTTCTGATTTTCGTGTGTGTAGATCACTTTAGGAATAGTCTTCTTTCTTCATTTTATTCTACCTCAATTCTAAATTTAATATTTGCTTTTATCTTTCAAATTTTCTTATTGTTGGGTCATTGCCCTGCGCAATAAGTTCTTCTGCAGTTTTGCCTTAATTTATACCTCATGTTGTTATTCATAGTTTGGCCTCTTAACTCTTAAGTCCATTTTATGATCCACAGAGCATGGCGAAGGCCTGCAAATCCTTCATTATGAAGTGGGGCAAAAGTATGAGCCTCACTATGACTATTTTCTGGATGAATTCAACACTCAGAATGGTGGTCAACGCATTGCTACTGTTCTCATGTACTTGTAAGCACCTTCTCTGTTTCAATACTACAGTTTAATTGGCATGTTTTCTGTTCTACATATCTGATGTGAATTACAGATCTGATGTTGAAGAAGGGGGTGAAACTGTCTTCCCTGCAGCAAAAGGAAATTATAGTTCTGTCCCTTGGTGGAATGAGCTATCTGAATGTGGAAAGGGAGGACTTTCTGTCAAACCAAAGAGGGGTGATGCACTACTGTTCTGGAGCATGAAACCTGACGCAACTTTGGATCCATCAAGTTTGCACGGTAAGTCATGGTTCTGTCATGCTGCAGCTTTTATCAATGAACCTTCTGGCATATCCTTAGGATTCTCTTCTGCTGCCCCATTAATTATGCTACCTTATTATATAAGTTTAAGGATTATGCTCTTATTTTACCATTTATTATCTGCTTATAACTCGCTGTAGGTGGCTGTCATGTTATAAAAGGAAACAAATGGTCATCTACAAAATGGATGCGTGTCCATGAGTACAAGGCCTAATTCCATGATAACGGTGAGTTTAATATCCTCATGCACAATTGATTTTGAACCGTACTCCACTGTAATAGCCACTTTTAATGTGGAGAATTAATGTTGCCACTATTTATCTCCTAAATGTATGTTTGTTTCGTTGCTGAGAGTAAAACGTGGTTATGTAACACACACATCTTTCATATGAAATTGCCCCAAGTGAACCATTTCTCTTACCACAGAGTGGAGATCACTTTAGTGAATGTGAAACCGTATTATCCTGTGCCCCACCTCCTACACTGCTCTAGTGTAGGTTGGTTCTTGCACCTGAGCATATTATAGGGGCAAACATATATATATTTCTTCTAGTTATGTGTCTTTTGAAACCTCAGATGCTCCAAAGAAAATTGAATTGTTTTCTACGTTCCCTTATATTCAATTACTAGTGGTTAGGGGTGGACTTTAGGTCTGTTCAGACTGTTCTTAGGGATTCAATTAAGTTAGTTTGGTTGGTGTTGTTTTAATTACCCTATACTTACCCAAAAAATTAAATGGCACTGTAATTTTTTTATTCATTAACAAAGAATCTTTATTTCTCTATTCGATGTCATTTCTCTATTGTTCTTTCATCTATGAACTTGATCCTTGCATCCTAGTGTCGCATATAGATGGTAATTGTATGCCCACAGACCAACTAGAGATCATTATCCAAGAGAGATTGATATGAGAATATCCTTATTTAAAAACGTTGTTATATTTTGCTTGCTTCTTGTTTATTTTCGTGAAGGCAATAGAGTTGCAACATGCAGCTATCTAGTGCTTTCTACGAATACAGAGACCATAATCACCATATAGAAGGCATTTAGCGTAGGAATAAATGAAGTTTACTTGACTACCTATCAAGATATTGGCTTATAACACTCTTTGCTGTCTAAAAAACATTGAACGAAAACTACTGGTTTTCGAGTGTATTGTGGCTGTGCGCATAATATGGAGTACTTGATTTGGACATTCGACTTGCTTGCAGGATCCACAGCTCTATATAACGAGGATTTCAACAGCATTTGTGCTTTGGAGCAACAAATCGATGATGATGCAATGTTATACTTTAATTTATTTGTCACAGCTAACCCTCTTTTCTTGGGGATATCACTTGCAGAATGATTTAGACATCATCTTTTCTTTTTCCCTTTTTTGGTCATGCCATGTGGAGATGAAACATCTAATACTTTTGAGGTATAATGTGCAGAATATGTAATGTAGATGAGGTATGCAATTCGCCAATACACAAATATACTGAACAAAATTTTACAGTTCCAGAGCATTTTCTAGCGTCGGCTTTTCTTATGTTTTACTGTACGTCCTCCGTCCCAGATTATTCGCCTATCCTAAAATTTTTATGCACAATCACAAAAATATAGATATATTTATTCATATATAAGTATTTTATTCAAAAAGTATACCTCTACGACGTGCAAATTATACCGAAAGCACATTTATAAAGAATTTTTTTAATTTCAAGATGTTCTTTAATAAGTTTTGTGTATAAACTTTTTGGTTTTAAGTTTCTCAAATGGCAAATGGACCCAGACTACTACACATCGTTAAGGATTTCCTTGCGGCCTAACTAAATTCGAGCTGCATAAGTACATTCGGAGAACGAAATACAGAAGTTCATATCCTAACTGCAAATATTATTATTACAAATTATCCACGCAATACAATACCAGCTGTACAGCCTACAATGATTTGAACCAACTGCACAATACATATTCATTATGTCACCTATAAGCTGCATTACATCATATAATCTTAGTGTTCAATATTCCCATATGACAATAGGTTTGAGCATGATTATAAAGATGATGGCAGCAGAATTATGCACTGAAACGGCTTTTTAGTCTGGGCTTTGAGACCCTGACCCCCACCGGAGACGATAGGAACTAAGAACAAGAGGATAGCTGTTTGAAGTTATTCTCTTTCCTGTGCTCTAATTTACCGATCCTCTGATCCGAGTGAATCTCTATGCAAAGAAAGCATTTACAGGAAAGTAACTTACTTCCTGATAGGTACTTTGCGTGTGGCTTTTGATATAATATCACTACTGGCTACTGCAGATGAGAAGGACTGAGAGGGAGAGAGCTGATTGACATATTGTAAGAGCTGAAGCAATACTGAATGTGGAGATGCCTTTAGTTTGATTGACCTATATTTTCAGATCTGAATCCAGATATTGTAGCAAGCTCCGATAACTGCTTCTCTCCTTCCAAGACCTGCAAGATAAGTCGCTCGTTTTAGACAGTGGAGCACAAAAAATGGCGCAGTACATATTCAGTCTTGAGCAAAATCTTGTTGGACTATGCCGAACTGCTGGCTGACTAATTTTTTTGCCTGTTTTATCATTACCATTAATCAGAAAGAGAGTGTGGACAAGAACAGGCAGACAAGGTAGTTTCCCAAGAACAGAAGTTCTTCTGAATGTGAATTGGAACATGAGTTCCTTAGAATTGATAACTTCTCCTTTAGTTCGAGGAAGATTATTGTTTTCAGAGTGCAAGTTTGAAAAGGTACCATACCTGACCATTTATTATCCAGGTGGGGAATCCTTCAAGTTTCACATCTAAACAGGCTTGAGCCATTTTAGTTCCTTTACTTACTCCGTCAGGGAAGCACTCCACATAGTCCAACATTCTTGTTGCTTCTCCCCCAAAAATCTGTCAATTCAAGCAATAACAGAAAACACTTGGTCCATTAAACTGTAAAGTCCGTGTCTTTCTTTTTACCTTTTTTTGATAGAAAAGGTGATAACTACTGAGCAAATGTAAATAGAGGCAATCAACTTAGAGCACAGGGTACTACTCTTTTTATTAAAAAATTATGAATTGAGTATTTAGGAGAGGGAATATATCGTTCTTTGAAAGTAATTGTAACCATTGCATTATCACTTTGGGAGAAAAGGAGATATGTTGAAGAAAATGAGTCCAAACATAGTGAATATATTTACTCTGATAACTAGCATTATGATATGGTGGGAAGTCAAACAGAAAGGGAAGTACCTGTTTCTGTTCTAGACAATGTGAACACCAGAAAGCACCATATAATTTGGCTCCAATTGAATGCAGATGTTTTGCAAGAGCAATGGCAAATGGACTTGACTCTCTTGGGATCTCAGTCTCAAAATACGGAATTTCAGTGTCCATAACGCTGTTGCATATTTAAAGACCTTAATACAGAACTCGTTATGTGTTGCCCCTAGGGCTCAACGTCATAAAAGCATAAATCAGTAATTCACAATAGATTTCTGCAGTCTTTATCATTACTTCATATACAAAGCTCAATCTGATGAAAGGAAAAAGAATTCTTGGCAACTGCTGTGGGGTATATAACTATATATATTCAAAATAATTAAGTAACATTAACAGCAACTGAGAATGCAGAGGGGCAAATTTTCAAATAATTGATAGACTATAGCAGTTGACAGTCAGCAGCTGATCAGACAAGATGAGACTGCTGGATTTCTTTTGTTGGCAGAAATTGAACAAAAAAATCAACTCTCCCATTAGCTCTCTACTTTTCTCACACTTATCCAAAGTATTCCTAAACATCACACAATGTAATAAAGGAAAACTCTAGCCCAGAGAAACAACCAAACCAAGCATATGCTTGTGGGTGATATTAGACCATTAAGATTGCTCTTCATACTAGTATAACCTTCACTTTTCAGGCATCCATTCTACATACCATTAACATAACCTTTGACAAGGATCACCAGTGAATCAGACAAAACTTCCAAGGACAACCCTGACACTCTTGGCACAACGTCACAACATTAAACCTTAACTTACAGATCTAACTCGAAATATTTTTTGAAAAATATAAAGGTTATTTAAATATCTAAGCAACTCGTGGTACCTTGAGGGCATGGACTGAGCATTGTTATAAGATGCAGTCAGTGCAATTACCACCAAGCCTGCTATGGATAGCTGTAAGCCCAAAGTTTTTTGAAGTTCATCTAATCCAAACCTCTGCAATTGATCAAAAAAATAAAAAATTCTTGTGATTGCTAGAGTACTAAGCAGCAATCTGGCCTTAAAAGGACTAAACATTTCTCCAGGAGCAAACACAAACCTTTAGAGCTATGAAGAATAAGCTGAAGGATAATATAGCTGATGTCAAACAATATAAACACAACTCCCCAACAAACTCGGTATTCAGAATGTACAAGAAATATGCACTAGCAACTGCCATAGAGGTAGTGATTCCAATTAAGATTACATCACCATCAGATTTCCCAGAATCAAATGTCTTTTCCTTGGTACCCAATTGTAAGCCAATGTTTGCAACTAAACCATATGCAAGCATGCCAAACAGGGGCAGAGGGACACCTGACAATGGATAAATAGGAAATACATTATTTTCCCAAAGAGAGAATTGCCTGGCAGAACGACTCCTCATCTGAGCATTGCTGAAGGAAAATATATTTTTCCCAATAAATGCAGCACTCTAAATGAATGCTGAGAAAGGGGGGGTGGGGGGGATTCTTGCCCACCAAAAGGATGGAGATATAACATGAAGATACACCAAACGTCAGCAGAACATATTCAAGAAAGTAACTTACAAGAAAAGTAATGTGTACTAAAAATGACAGCAACCTCCAATTATCAGCACAAACATTTTGTGTTTTCTGTTAATGTCACCTTAAAATAAACCATTCCTCATTAATTAAACCACAATTAATATGAAAATGTTAATTTAGAGACTGTGAAGGGCTTGAAGGCTCAGCATATAAACATTAATCCTTTGATATGTTTGTGCATGCTTAAATAAACTTAAGATGCAGCATGCTCGCTAAGTTACTCAATGATTTTTGTGGATCAAACTTGGACAGAATCTGTTATCCTCTTTGTTCAAGCGAATGGTATTTTACTCATCTAGCCTTCAGTTTCACAAGCAGATTTTTGCCAGGTTAGGTCCATCTAAAATTATTTGATGTACTATCAGACAGTCAATTTCTTCTTCTTTTTTGAAGGGAGGGGGTGTTGGCTACGTCAAGCTCTGATTTCACACTTAATAAATACATTGTAAGTTTCCCTTAATCTAAAACATCCAAAATATTTGGACCGCTCTACCCAACAAGCTATATGTATTGAAATAAGTGTGTTTTGTCCCCTCGAGTCTCAGTAAGAAGGGAGATCATCCTCAAAAAATGAATCAATCACCCTACCAGGCAAGCTACACGTATTGAAATAAGTTTGTTTTTTGTCCCCTAGAGTCTCAGTAAGTTGGGATATCATCCTTAAATACTGAATTAAATCCCTGGAGCACCCACATAGCATCTGAATGTTGCAGCCATATTACATGAGAAACAAATGTAGTCCATTCCATCACAATACACTAACATAAGAGTGTGTAATACAAAATCCAATTCCTGTGTACATATATAATAAAGTGGCCTACATCTATTTCATGGGTTTTTGAAATCTGAGATAAACAGTTATAAATTATAATTGTGCAATAGTCCAGGTTTAGTCTCTTGAATAGCAGATTTTGGGCTATGCTGTCGAGTTAATCACACTAATAGAACATTCTCCGCAAAATAAAAATCCAATACTGCTCGCCCACATGTAATCTAACATAACTACTTATCGTTCTCTTTTTAAACAAAAAAAAAAAAAAAAAAAAAAGGATCAATCAGTACCGAAAACAAAGGAATAATCACTGGTCAAGATGTTGGTGCAAGAGGCCCCTCCCGTGGGACAGAAGGCATCCGAATTGGTGAGCTTAAGGTAAGTCAAATATGCTGTCTCCAAAAATCCAATTCCACCAAGAGCCGCACACCATCTGTACGCTGAAATGCCCGAGTCATTGTCACCAGCAACAATTGCAGAAGAAGACGGAGATCCCGACGAAGAAGTCGTTTCCGACTCAGGTTCTACAGTCTGTTTATCGCGTTCCGACACACAGTTCACTTGAAACAAGACATGCCTCTGTCCCCAAACTCCTTCCTACCACGGAAATCAATAAAAGACACCAATAAATTGAATTGCATACTCGAGCTAGAGAGAGATAGAGAGGGTAGGAATCTGACCTTGATGTTTGAAGGAGAATGAATATTAATATAATTAGGAGGATAGAAAAATTGAGTTCGACGGAGGTTAAAGGAAGATGATGGTGATAAACTGAAGAAACTAGTTGACGTCGCCGCCATCAGCTCCGGCAGAGAATTCTGGCAGAGAATTTTCAAAACTGCGTATTTTTTGTGGCGGTGGAAAATTGGAAGCTGCCTGCAATAAAGGTTAATCGAAAGTGCCATATTGGTCGTTGGTTTACCTTACCGTATAAAATTTGTAGTAGTAAAAACAATCTAAATTAAATAATATTTGGATTAATATTATTGTTGATGGATTTGGTTAATTGGAAAATTAATGGTGTTTATGACTAAGAAATTCACCAAACAATAATGATATAGTTGTGTGTTCTTGAGAGTTTGTAGAGAGAGAGAGTAGTGAGAGTTAGAAAGAGAAAATATAGTTGGAATTATGAAATTTCGAGAGATAAAGAGTGTATAAGAGACCTATTTATAGGTTTGCATGTGGTGAGGTGACATATTGTTAGCTTACTTAGCTTTTGGTGCTGACAAGTGTCCTTACTCACTACTTATGCTTCTATTACACTGTTTTGTCCTACTACATCACTACTTGTTTCCTATGTGGTTACTGTCCGTACTTCAAATCTAGGCGAGCTTCTCCGTGAGCTTCACTGCCTTGTGCCATTTCGGAATAATGTGGTGGTGGACTTCAGCTTGGTCTTCTTGGATGTAGGGAAGCTCATGGGCGAGCTTCCCTGTAGGTGGGCGGGCTCCCCTGAAAGCTTCTCTCTCTTGGTCTCGGTCAGCCATTGACTTGGTCATAGAGCGTCTTGGCGAGCTCCTTTCATTTCTGGGTGTCTAGGCGAGCTTCTCAGGGTTGACTCGATCAAGGTTGGTGACGCGTCTTCTATGCATGTCAGCGACCTTCTTAGCCTTGGCCAATTTATCTCGTAATCACCTATTAGTAGTTCGTCTATCAACGATTATCAAAGTTGGAACTCTGAACCCATTTAAGTCTTTGGCTATATTTTGAAATTCTATTTCAAAATTCAAAGCAATATTAATTAATTTATAATAAAATTAGAAGTGGATAAATGTTTTGAAATATTTAATTTTAAGAATAAGAGTGTTTGTACAATTACTAAATTAAAAGTGAATAATTTTTTTAGAGATATAATTTTGATCATCATTTCTACCCTACAATTTTCATCCTACATATTCAACTTAATGTACTTTAAAAAAAAAAAATTTAATCAATTATAATAATTTTCTAAGTTAATTTATTACAATAGTTTTTTTTATCACTGGGTAAATCATAGTTTATTTCCTTAAAAGTTAGCTTTTTTTAAAAAAGTTTATCGCACAAAAATTTACATACTGTCAAAATAGAGATATTCCTTTAAATATCCACATCAAAAATTTTACCCCATAATCTTCTTTCTACGTATTTTATTCACTACATTAAAAAAAAATGTTCTACTTCAATTACAATAGTTATTTCTACCATAGTTCATAAGATAATCAATTATAACTCATTATGTCTACTAAATTTATGCATTATTTTATTTTTCTTTCGTAAACAAAAAATCATTTTTCTTTTATGAAAATAATCCCATTTATTATCTCTCTCACAATTAATTATTTTATATTTTTATTCATAAATGAACCTCGCAGTGCACTCACAAAACTTATATTTTATCTACTTTTTCTTAAAATTCTTACAAATACCACTAATTTAGTTGGTGGATGAAGCATTTCCTTTCATCATTGGATAAACCCACCACAAAAGGAAGAACACCTGAAACGACAGCCCACAACTACATCGACCTAGAGATGTTAAACGGGTCGCGGGCTGGCGGGTCGGCCCGTTTAACCCTGTTTTTTACAGGGTTAGGTCCGAGCATATGGCGGCCCAGACCGGAACGGGCTAGCCCGCCGGTTAACCAGGATGGCCTGGTAGCCCAATTTTTTTAATTAAATTAAATAATTAATATATAATATAAGTTAATTAAATTGGAAAGTGATTGTGGGCTGTGGAGGTGTGGGCCGTGGGCCTGTGTACTGTGGCTGTGGGCTGGCCTGATTTCTCCTCACTTGTGTTACATAATTGTAAACTTTATTAATTACTAATTCATTATTAACTAATAACTTAACTACAGATTAAAATAGAAAATAAGTAAATAAGTTAGATCTCAATTAATTCAAATCTTTTAGGGATGTGTGAACTTTAGTTATTAAATCATTAGTTCTATTTTATACTTCCTCCGTCCCAGAGGTATTTGCACTCCTGGGATGGCACACGGTTTAAGGAAAATGTATTTTTTTAAATAAAGTAGTGGTGTATGGGTAAGTGTGTAGAAAGTTTTGTGAGTGTGCACACAAATCGATATTTCTCTTTTATGTAGTGTGCAAATTGATTTGAGACAACCCGAAATGGAAAGTGTGCAAATTGGTCTAGGACGGAGGGAGTATTAAATTTTAAATTTGTAATTTTTTTTTACCCCGAGCCCGTTTAGCCCGCGGACCGCTAAGGTTAGAGTTAGATCCGAGCATATAGCGGTCCATTAAGGATGAACCGCTAAGGCCCTGGACCGTTTAGGCCCGGAGCCCTGTAGGGTTAGGGCCAGCATGTTTAACATCTCTACATCGACCCCACCACAAGGGGAATCACTAATAAATTTTGCTCTCTTCGTATTTTGAATTCAATATAACCTCAAACAGTTGAGTTCTAACCATCCGATCTTCATTCACTTGACAAAATGTACAGAATTTAATATGTGGATAAATAAAACAAGTGAACGAGAAATGAAATATTATATGATGTGGAAAATGTAAGTTCGTTCGGTTTCACCCAACTAATCCAAATATCTAATTTCATAAAAATAATCTAAATATGTAATGTAATGTGAGCGAGTCTAAAATATGAAAATCAATGAAGAATGAGTGAGTGATGTGTCGCAGTAATGCGCTAGTATGATTGTTAGGAGCCTGCTTGATTGTGGATAATAAGAATGAGAATTCACGCGTATTTTATATTATTTATCATATATAAATTAAATTATATAATAATAAAGTATATAAAAATAATAATTACTTATTAATTATTCATAGTAATTCATTTTAATTCTAATATTTATTACTATTCTTATGTCAAATTCATAATAGCACCCCTAAGTTTTTGTTACAGGTCGAGAAATTTTTTATTATATACCCAATTTCATTCTATCCCTGTCATAGTTTTCGTTTTCAGCTCATTAAGTGTGAAGGAAGCCTAACTCAGCAAAACAATTCATTCAGGTCAGCTTACATTATCTCTCTCTTTTACTTTCTTCTCCATAAACCAGTTGTTCCTTCTGAAATCTGGCTAAATTGTGTTTGCCGGTAATCAAAATACGTTGTGATAATCGAGAAAGTGCTCGAATCAAAATATTTAGTGTGGGAAATGGAAAATCGGCTTCAATTTTAAACTAGAATTTTGGTGTCGGGGTTGTGATAAATGATGGTGGTGTTATTGATCTTCCAAGGCCTTAATAGAGTATAACGGTCTGCTTGTAGAGCTCCATCTGTTGTTTTACAGAGGAAAAGGAATGCTTGTGGGTGAACTGAAATAGTTCTCACTACGTTTTATCTCCGTGTCTTCTTTATCAGATGCCCTAGTTAGCAACTATAGATATTGGAAAGATGTTTTTCTTGTGCTGGTCTCGTCCATCTCATCAACAACAGAAGGAATGCATCAACAAGTGAGCTCCATCTTTCTGGGACTATGACTTCCTCCATTGTTCT
Source organism: Prunella vulgaris (assembly GCA_026898435.1). Lineage (NCBI taxonomy): Eukaryota > Viridiplantae > Streptophyta > Magnoliopsida > Lamiales > Lamiaceae > Prunella > Prunella vulgaris. Next base: position 403,565 of record JAPKLY010000094.1, read on the forward strand.
TCCTTTTCTTTTCTAATTCTTGTATTTTTGCCTGATCAATTAATTAACATATGTATATTTATATTTTCCGAGGCCAAGTATACATTGAATCGGTTTGTGAAACTTGTTTGCATTTTCTATGTATTTTTGTTTCATTAAAAGATAATAGTTTGATAGTACTACTGCATAATGTAGACAAATAATACTGTTTCGAGTTGCATGCTGAAACTGATGTAGAAGGACTTTCTCATTTGGTATACCTTCATACAGGTCTGGTGACTTCAACTATGATAATAAACTTAGAGGTGCTACGGCTAAATCTGCTGTTGCTCTTAAGCAAGACAAGGAGCTCTCAGATAATGGCTTTCTTGTTAACCATGCCCGTGTTTTAGTTGGTTCAGGCCTTGAGACTTTTGAGAAAGGGAAAAACGCTCTTCAGAATTGGAGGTTGTGAGAACCTGTGGTGCACATTTGATTCATAACCTACAAATAAATTTTGTGTTCTGATTAAGCATAATAATTCAATATTTTTGCAGGCACTTTAGCTTGGACTGGGCGTATGTTGATTCCCAAACTTCCATTCAAACCGGGAAGAAGTTTTGTGTCTGCAACAAGGCGATATTCCCATGGCTTTTGCTGCCTTTAAAAGTTGTGTATGTTGATGACTCCAGAAACACAAAAAATGCTACGGCTTCGTTTAGTTTTGGAAGTGGAACTCTTCATGGGCACCTGCTGGTACATTTTTTCCGTAGTTTGTTGGTGTTGCAATTGCATTTTCTCTTTTTAGATGATTGTAATTATGATAAAATAAATAGCTGGTATTATAAAGTTTATTCAGTAAAATTATTGAGGGTAGAGGCTCTGGCTAAAGTTCTATGCATTGGATTCCTTTAAACTTGGATGAATAACTAAGGACATTCTAAATAGCATTCTTTTCTTGATAGCATTGGCACGTTAGATATGTTCTTTCAAAATTTAAGCTACAAAGGAGAAATTTTACCTACTTAAAGTTTCAGAAATAACCCATACATAAATGGAGGAGTAAGAATAGGTTCATGAATAATACTCATAATTAATGTGGATACGTTAAGGAGAAGGAGGCAGTGAGGCACTATTAATTGGAAATAATGAAACATCTGTGCTCATTTCCGATACTTAGGCTTTGTTGTTGTTTGAAGAGATTGTATGGTTAATTATCAATCATGAATTCATTGGTCAATTTTTTAGGTGTACTTTCAGCGTTCTCGTGTTGTGGACAAAATTCCTATAGATAGCAATTCCATCTCCATTGTATGATAAGTTTGATGTAACGTGGTATTCTGTGTTATTTATTACAGCATCCACATAAATGAGTAAGGTTGACGTGAGAATTTACATGGATATACAGATTTCCATATAATTATGTTGGAAAATTTGTTCTTATATTCAGTCAAGGCTACAATATTTGTACCTCATATTAGGTGCTGCTTTTCTATTTCTATTTTAAGAACCATGCTATTAGTTAATATGATCATAATGCCAACAATGACTAAAACTATCAACTATTTTGTTTACGCTCCGATTTGTTTCCTTTGTTTATGTTCTTGTTGTGGTTCAAACAGGCAGGAGAAGAATGCTTCTCGATTACAATGGATGAAAAGAGTGATGTTTGGTATGAAACACTTTCAGTTTCAAAGCCTGCCAACATTCTTTCATTCATTGGATACCCATATGTGCTTTTGAAGCAAAAGCAATTTGCTCACGAGTCTACATTGGCTATGAAGAAACACCTATCTTCCAAATTAGACAATGTGAGTACTCCCCCTTAAACTACACTTTCTGGGCTGTAAACATTTATCCTGTGGTTTATTAGTATAAAAATTTCGTGTTAAAAGAGTTTGAATGTGGGCAAATTATTCTATAGTTTATGGCATGGTCAATTGGTCATCAATCCTGAGATCTATAGATAAAGCTCGTGAAGGGGTTTGTTAAATTTTGTGTCCATCAAATCAAGTTTTATGCACTCTAATTTAGTATTTTTAATGCTACTTATTTACTAGCACAAATTTATTTAAACATAAAGATAGAGATATTTTTAGTAGGTTTTTATGAAAATTGTTGATGATAAATTTATCATAAAACTATTTTAAAATATCAAATATTTAATTAAGAACATTAGAAATTTTATCATGAGTATTAAAATTTTGGGTAAAAAAATTCTACGATAATTAAAATATAATATTAATGGCCATGAGTTTAAATATATTTAATGAGATTTTTTATACACGTAATTAATTATTTGATATTTTAAAATATTTTCGGTTGAACATTTTTTTTATATACATATAGATGAATTAAATGTGCAAATGAATGATCGACGGCGACGCTATACCATGGACGAAACCAAATATTTAAACTTGATACATCCACTCGTCACATTTTGGGTTCCAAAATGTTTAAATTTATTTCCTTTTTAAACAATAAATTTTATAATTATATTATATGTACTTGTTTTTCACTTCCTAGTGTCGAGGTTCAAAACCTCGACACTGACTTTAATCATTTGAGTTATTACACTTGGGCTCTATTTGGATAAATAGATTTGAAGATGAATGAATTTAAAAAGTAATAAATATACGAAAATATATATTTCAAATCATGAATTGTAAGAGACGAGAGAGAAGAGAAAAATAAAGGAAAGGGAGAGATGGAATGACGTAGAGAGGAGGATTTTAAATGACATGAATTTGTAAATCAAGAATTTGAAATTATTTCATTTTAAACAATTACTCAAATTTTAAGTATTTGTAAATTCATTAAATTATTTGGAGAAAGTGATTATTTTTGTGTGAAATTCATGAGTTTTAAATCCAATCATTCAAATGGAACCTTTGTCTCTTTACATGTTATTTAAGTATTTAAAGACTTGAACTCATTGTCATTCGTTGCAATTCTGTTCCATTTCTCATTTAGCAGCATGTAATTAAGTTGTAGGAACTAGGAAATAATCTCTCTAATATATACATCTGTTTTTAAAAAACTACAGAGAAAATGTAAGAAAAAAAAGAAGAAATTTCTCCTAGTGCAATCTTAACAGTATGTATATATGTAATTTCTATTGATCATCATCCTCGGCAATTTTTGGTCTATACTGTTGTACAATTAAAACAGAACCACAAAGATCAAAATCTGAAGAAGCTAAAAAATCTCCTACTTTACCAAGCTCAGGACATTCTTCCCAATCACTCATACCAGTTGTTAACGCTGTGTGCCCTTTGTTTCCTTTTCCAACTATAAACATTGAATACATCTCAGCTATGTCCCTCAATGCAGACGCCGTCTGCTCCCCGTCCTCGACATGCTGCATTACGTATCCCGCTTGACCCGATGTTACAAACCTATAAACAAACCAGGATGTTACATTTACAGAATTCCATTGAGCCTACCCGAAATACCCCTAAGTGGATCCTATATATAAATGTTTCTGAGATCCATTTTCATAAATGAGTAAAAATGAAATGGAGTTCAAGTGAACTAAGTTCACACAAGTATTACTCATGCTCTGTAATGGCAGTGTCGAAGTAAAAATAAATAAAAAAATCATGGCCGCAATACCTATTGAAGAAGTCGGTTAGGACTCTATTGTCTGCATCGGCTTCTGTTTGTTGGTTAGAAATTGCCATCAAGACGTCGTCATCCTTGTGAGCAATATCGATCCCTATAGGTTCCCTTTGTTTTGACTTATGCAGAAACCTGATGACCGTGAGATTTATGTGTTGATGCATCCCGAGACGTTTACTTAGCCCCAACGCCTCACGGTCGTCTGGTCCACCAAAAAACAACATAGCTATGTGCTGCAACGATCCATTACAAGATATTCCAGCAGTGAGTCCACGATCAACCAGGATAGCAACGGAGCATTTAGCATTACGAAGGACTTTCTGATTCGTAGTCCTTATCCCTTCCTTTCCACATTCTAGTTTACCATCTATCCTCTGATGCTTGTGGAAAGGTAAAATGACAATAGAGGCCCTAGCATCCTCAGCAAATGCACATACATCAGCATACATAGTTGCATAAGGTGCTACGACTTTAGCTTGATGAATATTGACCCCAGTCTCGGCAGTAAAGATATCTACTGCTTCATTGATTTCGACGACATCATTACCACCATAATCATCATCGTCACTGATTTCATCTTCTTCCTTCTGATTGTACAGTAAAATGGTTTTCGATTTCTCAGGAAGCTCGATTAGGTGTATCAGGTAAGGAGAAATGGCGACATCATCGGAGCCTTTACAAGTCGCAATCAAACCTATCATTGTTGCGAGGGGGCGAGGACTATGTACACAAGCCAGCAGTTTTAATTCACTCTCTGGACTTTGAAATTCAAAAGCTATATGCTTATAACCTAGGATATCACTTTCTCGTCTTACCGTGAGAGCTATTATAGGTCCCCAAATCAACGAGTTGATCACAACTGCAGCCATCATCAAATTGTAGAATATTTGGCTAGACATTGCCTGCATTATAGTCATTTAGGGGAAAGAAAATGTCAAAAATCTCATCGAATGAATATAAAGTAATCAAAAATAAAGAGGCTCACTTTGTCCTCCGCACCAATTGTGAGAGCAAGCACGTCAACATGGCCCTTCAAGTTCATCAAAAAGGCAAGAAGAACCCCTTCATTGAGTGGAATTTTGAGATGAAAGCAAGCAGCAAGTGTGCCAGTTACTTTGCCCCCAATGCTGAGTAGGATAATGATGGCAACTATGGCAAAGTTGCTTAAACTGTTGATATGAGTGATATCTGCTTTGAATCCACTATAGCCAAAGTATATAGGAAGCACAAAGTTGTGGACAGAATACGAGAGCTTGATCAAGAGAGTCCGACCTGCTTTGCCGCCTCTAGGGAACATCAGACCAACAATGAAGCAAGCTATTATGCTGCTGATTCCCAGTGTCTCTAGAGAGGTGGCAGCCACAAATAAGATGGCTAAAAGAACAAATATTTCAGTGTTTTTAAGGTACTTTTGATTTCTCTGCCTCCTATTCAGCCAATTTGCTACGTATCGGTTGATGAAAATGACAGCTATAATGACGAGGGAATATACAAATACAAAGAAAATCCAGTCCTTGAACTTCTGACCCTGCTTGTTTGAAACTACTATCAACAAGCATACAGCATAGGTATCAGCTATTAATGAGGAAGATATGGCCAACCTCCCAACATCAGTATTTGCAAACTTAAGATCATGTGCCAAACGAGTCACAAAAGGAGAGGCTGTATTAGATAGGATTATTGATATTGTTAAAGCCATCATGGTTCCGGAACCATGGGCTCCCATCTCTTCGTATATAAAAGAGGTCACTGCTACAGCGAATAATGTACACATAAAACTGCTTCCACAAGCAATAACGCCTGCTACACGCAGGTTGCGCCTCAGGTAAGAAAAATCAATCTCAAGCCCCATCAGAAACATGATAATGATCCTAGAGTATAATGCCATGGTTTCATAGTAGTCTGCAGAATTGTAAAAGAAGAATGTTTTCACTCTGTCTATGTGTGACAAGCAAGACGGGCCTAGCACAAATCCTGCCTGCATTAAGCCAGATAACAACGTTAGAATAATAAAAATATATAGTGGAACACTGATCCTATTATCTTCACACATAAAAGAATTAATTGGAATCCTAACATACTTAAAAATTAACTTCTATGTAAAGCCTCTGTCATCACTTACACTAGGCAGATTGGATTGCTCGAATCACAAGTCGTAAAAACTGTGTTACGATCGCCTCATATTGATAAGAAGTCTGATCATCTCTCAAATTTTGGACGTCGGATTTTACCTTGTAGATAGTAGTATCTAATACTAGTTCCTCACTGCAGACACATATTCACTGTCCCTTATGCATGCAACTTTGAAAGTTACTTCTCTATCCCAAATTTACTACTCTTACATTCCCTAAAAATAATCTCTCACTAACAAAACATCATGCAAAGCTGAACAGAAATATGAAACTTAGAACATTTTCTTTATCAATATTACACACGATAACGAGAGCAGAAAGAGCACTTCCCTGAAATTCTCATCAAATCACTACCCATATTCAATCAAACGACATCAATTCCCTACATCCCCAAAATATATTGCAACAAAACACGACATGAATAAAACTGTAAAACCAAAAGATTATAATTATGTGTTTTGATGACGTACTTACGAGAATTTGCGCGAGGGGGGCTGGCTGGCCTAAGGGCTTGAGCAGAAGTTGGAAGAAATGCGAGATCACAAGTAAGCATGAAACCTGCGTCCCCATCGTGAGAACCGGATTGAAAATCTCTCCTCCAAATTCAAAGCAATGCTCCCCATCAGCCATGTTTACCGAAATTCTAGGAATAATCGATCAAATTAACTATAAAGCTGTGATGAAATGGTGTATTGGAAAGGCAGGCCCCTGCTAAATAGCCCCGCCTTTGATCGACTCTATCGTGGAAGTTTTGATCTATTTAGGCCAAGGAGTTGGTAGCGAGACCCCCCAATCAAAATCATTGGTCGGTAGCCTGCAAATTCTCACTTCTTCCATGGAAATATCTGCAGCATTTTTTGTGAATCTGCTATGCGCACCATTTTTCTGTGTCTGCTGATGATGGATCGGGGAAGAAAGAGAGAGAAGAGTTCGGAATAGGAATATGTTTTTGCGCATTTTTTATTTATTTTTTCTTTATTTAGTGATGGAGGACCGTTGTAACCGGATTTATATACAAACTTATAAAAACGACTAACACAATGAGTTGAGTGTGTTAGGATGTTTTTTTCTTTTTTGGTTAAATTGGACATTGGATATTGAAAAAGTATATATAATAATAGAATTATAATAAAATGTGATCATTTTTTCAAGAAAAGTGATGTTCATTTTTAACAAAAATATTACTACATCCGTCCTCTAAAAATTTGTGATACTTTTGGGGACACACTTTTTAATAAAAAATATAATTAGTACAATGTATATGATTGAGATTTAAATGAATATTTTTATTTTGAGAGTGCAAATTTTTTAGAGACAAACTAAAAAAAAAAATATATAATTTTTTGTGAGATGGAGATAGTACTATTTTTTGTAAATTTTAACATTTTTTAAAAGTGACAATTTTTTTAATTAAATGACACATTTTATATTAATATCATGTTATAAGCTGGTGTCACACCGATTTACTAAAAAAAACATCCAAACACGTTTATTTAACATAAGTAAGAATTTCATCCCATAAATATAAAAACAGAGTACAAGAAAATTCAACTCGATTTACAGAGTAAGAATAAAACTAATATATAATTATTGAATATGAGCGTTATGAATTCGATTACAATATGTAAAGGAAGGGAAGTATTATAAACGGCCTGAAAATTTCCCCAGAAATGTTGCTATGACGGTATTTATAGAGAAGATCTGCAAACCTGCAGCAAAATATCAGAAACAAGCACCTCCGGAACAAGCTATGATGCTTATTTCTTGTGATGCTTGAGAGCCTCAAAGCGAGCAGCCATTGCGTCATAGTCAGGCAATTTGGGATGAACACGATGAACTGGAATGTGTGGGGCAGGTCGGTCTGGTGGTCGATTTGTACCTCCTCTTGGAGGTTCCTCTGCATCATATTCATCATCATCATCGTATTCATCATATCTAACATCTGATTTTGTGGGTGGAATACCATAGCTATGCCTTCTGTTGACTTTCCTTGTATCCCTGCATGGTGGTGCTTCCATCTCGATCTCTTCATCGTAGTCTGATTCATCAAACTTGATATCAGTGGGTTCTCTGTCACAACTATAGGTCATTCTTCTACGAAACATCTTTCTGGCATCATCAGTGCTCTCCTCATTTTGTTCATCGTAAGAGTTGTAGTATTCAGCACTGTTTGTCTTAACAGGACAATTCCTTCTATCATCGTAATGATCAATCTTGGAATACACTTTTGAATTCGGCAAACTGTTCCTTAACCTTTGATCATCAGACATGCGTTTCCCAGCATGAGCTAGAAGAGCAGCAGCCTCAGCAGCAGCAAGTGCTTTCTCAGCAGCAAAACCAGCCGCTGATGCCACATCATCAAGACTCGTGATATTGATGTTGCTTTGTCCTCTGTACAGTTGGAAAAAGAATGATAAGCCTCCTGATTCTGTGCTTATATATGTAATTGGAAAAAAATAAAAAATTACATGTTTGGTGCATTATTGGCTTCAAGAGTTTGCCTTTGAACTGGGTTCAGAGGCAGACTCGTCGCACTTGCAAAATTCTTTGGGCCGTCCTAGAGAAAGAAAAAAAAGAATAGTGAAATTAATTGACCGTATACGGAAGTAGATATAGCTACAGTATGAGAGAGAGAGAGAGAGAAGAGGGCAGAAGGGCATACAATACGCTCTTCAGGAGGCTTGAGTAGCTCCTCCTCCGATTCTGTTGTATCCCAATTGACCTGATATTCCTTGGCTATTTCCTTCAGAAACTTCAGTTTTACCTCACCAGATGGTGTCTTAACAGAGAGCTTTTCAATTAACTGCAACAGGTAGTAGTGATTGAATTGTAAATATCATATGGCAAAATTATATTTCATCTACTTAAAAGTTAAAATGCAGAATTTAGAAGTGGCACACACCAAACGGTTCACACCAGCATTAGGTCGCAGGTCAGTAGCGGCAGAAACAAAATCCTTCCCATATTTCTTCAGAAAAACATCACGAATAGACATTAGCTCAGGAATCTCTGAGCATCGAGGACCTGCAAAAATTACACTCGATATCCCTTCTTTCAGGTCAGCTGGACATTCCCTGGAAAAGGTGAACCAACAATAAATAATTTCTGTTTTTACTTTTGCCACACTGAACACGCGTATGGATATCTTGAATGTAAGAAAAAATTGTTAAGTTAATGCATACCTTTGCTTTGAGATGATAGCAAGCCTGGCCACAATGAGTTCACAGAAAAGTTCAATTAACTCGTTTGCAGCCATAATATTCTGTTCTCTTATCACATGCTCAACCTACAGAACAATATAAAATCACGTCAGTAGACAAACACAGAACCTCTTTACGCAATGAATACAGACAATCCAGTAATAGATAACCAGGAAAACAAGGGCTTGGATACACCAAGATGGAATGATGCAAGACCAAATATAAACGAGGCAGCAAAGTGCGGAAGTCCCAGTTCTGAATAACAAAGTCCTAAAGCAACATAAAGTCATGTACCAAGATAGTTCGCACCAAGTGTAAAACTACAATTACACAAGTTAGAGATCTTATCATGCTTCGTATGGAGACAGGAAAGAAAGGTTTTCATATGAATAGATATAACAACGTCAATATTGATGATAACATACCAACTGCAAGAAGCACCAGTTCTCACTACTGTACTAATGCAACAAAACCGATTATTGGCTAGTTAACCAGAACAGACAAATCTTCGGATTATCTTTTTTCCAATATAGAAGTCGAAGGATTAAGGTTGGATATAAATTTAGTTCAAGAGAAATTAACAAGGGCACCAAAAGCTCCAAGTTAAGAAGAACACCCAAAGTAGCCATCATCGTGAAGTGAACAGTAAATCTTGATAAAGAATGAGAATTCATAATTCTTTATCAGGTTGCACTCCAATTTAATGAATAACCGATCAAATTCAAGTTGAAAACCTATGCTTCTTTTACTATATTTTCCAAGATTTCTACCTCTATAAAAAGACACTACAATTATTATGGAGACACTATAATTATCACCAAAATTCTGGGATTTATACTTGCAGCAAGGACTACAGCTCATCGCTTCTCTCTACTCAATGTAATTTTACTGCTCATTTCTTAAAAGGATACCTGCAAAAACATCTCAAGACCGCAATTTAATCCAATACCGATTACTAATAACCCTAAATCAACTCAAAACGCCTCTCCAAACAATAAAATTGCCGAGTGTAACAAATTCAATGAAGAGCAAAAATGAGAAGAAAGGAGATAAAATTACCCGAATACGAGCAGTGGAATCTTGCCCAGACTCGAGGAGCATAGCGATGTCACGCCTCATCTGCCTTATAACTACCTCTCTCTTGTTCCTCAGCAGTTTAATCCTCGCCACCGCCATTTTCGCCATTGTTTTGCTTCAAAAACCGACAATAAGAAAGCTAATTCAGTCAATTTCACTTCACAACCAAAATGAACCATATGCCCAAACAGAGAGAGAGAGAGAGAGAAACACCATTTGGAGGACTTGAAGCCATTGCGGAAGAGGGAGAGACCCATCTGGAGGGCCTTCTTGCAGTGGCTGGAAGCGGCGCTTCTCACGGTCATCCTTCTTCCTCCGCCTTCACCCTTTGTTTTATTGGATTCTGCTCCAACGCAGGCAAGGAAATAGAAGGGCTTAACGGTCGAATAGAAAAGGAATTTATTTATTTTTAATTATAGACATATTGATTAGTTGACGTGGCGGTTTCTGACAGGGCCATCCATTGGAAATTCTCTTTCTGCTGAGGACTTTCTTGGAAATAAAGTTTTTGGGGAAAGAGCCGTTGCACTGCGACTTAAGTGTGGGTCTAACCCAACATCCATGCTATTGGAATCCTATGCAAATTCATTTCTTTTTTTCCTTTAAACAATTATTATTTTTATTTCTGATCAGTTTTTAATAATTTTTGTCAATTAGTTTAGAGTCTTTAAATTTAGGTTGTTCCAATAATTCTAACCAAAAAAAAAAAAAAGACAGATTTTCTCCCTACCACCTCAAAAATAAAGATAAATATGATTTCCAAATAAAACTCATTTCCAATAATAAATTCAAAAAATTAAGTTTGTGGATCTATCTCTATATCTTATTTATTTTTTATATTTTAATTCTTATAATTATATTAATTATTTAATTTTCAAATAAAATTAAACAATTAAATATTTTGATTATTCTAATTTTTTATAATTTTTTAATATTTTAAAAAATAAAAAAATATGAGTATATGATTTCAATTTTATAGATAGAGGGAGGATAATGGGTAAGTAGTGGGCTGATTAATGAAGAAGTGGGCTTGGTTATTTGAATTGGCTAATTAATTAGTTTGTATATTTTAATTAGTAGTGATATATGTAAGTTTTATGGAGTATATATTTTAAAATATGCAAATTTTAATCGGGACATATAATTAAGGAAAGTTCATAATATTTTTTCATTTTATTTTTTTGATAAGGAAAACTTCAATTAATCACAAAATATGGGTATAAGATATACCCTACATAGTTAATTTACATATTATTATTAAAAAATGTATCTTTAATGATTAACTTTTCAATAGTATTTGGTGTAACTTTTTAAAAATGAATTTGAGTTTCACGGTGTAACTTGTGCACAAGAGACTTACTCTAGTTAATTTACATATTAATCTCCCAGAAATCAGGCCTATCTAATACAACTCAATCATGCCTATCTAATACAACTTAATTGCACAAGAAATTCTCCTATTCCAATCACAATATTCTATCTCCTCCATTCTACTGTCAAATTCTCTCACCCGACTCCATACTCTACTTTTGAGTTCTGTGATAATATTTTCTTCCTTCGCCTGGACATTCCTAAAAATCAATGTGTTCCTCGCCTTCCATATTAACCAAATATTACATTCCCATGTGCATACCAAGATCGATCTGCCTTTTCTTCCATTGAAAATTTTACTAAAATAAAGCAAGTTAGTTGAGGGATTCGATGAAAGAACAGTTTTGATCCCCAACCACTCACAACATTTCATCCGAGAATTATAAGAAAACTTACACTAAAAAAAGATGTGACTCACTGTTTCTTCAAAATCTTTGCAAAAAGGACACTTCAAATTTAAGTCAGCTGCAATAACATTTCGCCTTTGTAGACTTGTTAGTGTCGATATTCTTTCCAGCAACACTCTCCAAGCATGTGTTCGAATTTTAGTTGGTATCATCTTTTGCTTTCAAATTAGTCTATACTCTTCTTTTTCTTCATTAGCTTCTTGACTCCTTTGTTCTACTAGCCACTCATATGCTCCTTTGGTTGCATATTCTCCATCATTATTTAAGTTCCACCTCCAAGTATCAGCAACATTTGATCTCAATGTGTACCTGCTTAAGACATCAAAGAAATCATCAAAAGCCTTCAAATCCCTTCCAAATAAATTCCTTCGCCATTCCCATCTCCACATCCACTCCTCATCCCTTAATTCCCCTAATTCACTTGAGTGAATCTCTATTTAAAGAAAGATAATACAACCGAGGAAAATGCTCTCTTAGAAAGTTTCCCCAGCCCATACCTCTTTCTAAAATAGAGTTGACTTTTCATCCCCAACTACTTTATTAAAAAAATTGAAAAACCATTCCTCCCCCCCAACCCCTACTGCTTTAAGTATCTCTCCCCACCAGTCTGTTGGACCCAATCCCCTATTATCAATTAATCCTCGCAGCCTCTTTCCCCACTCTAGCCCCCATCTAGACTCGATTACTTTAGCCCAAAGACACTCTTTGTTCATATGGAATCTCCATACCCACTTTCCTAAAAGAGCCTTGTTAAAATTTTCTATATCCCAAACCCCAAGCCCCCCTTTCAACTTTGATTTACAAATGTGTTTCCATTTCACCCAAGCAATTTTTTTATCACTCTCATTCCTCCCCCCCCCCCCCCCGAGAAAGTTTCGTTGTAATATTTCATGTTCGCTCACGACTTTCTTTGGTACTCGAAAGGTGGATAAGAAATACACATGTATTGATGAAAGAACATCATTGACCATATTGATTCTTCCTCCAATGGAAAGGAAAGTTCATAATATACTGTGCAACGGAGTGAGTAATAATTAAGAATAATTTTTTATTCTTATATAAAAATAAATTTTGTATTCTTATTTAAAATAATTAAGAAAACTACATAATCAATAATAATATTTTTACCAAATATTAATTTAAACACCCTATAAAATAATAATAGTATTTTTAAATCAATTAAAGTAGTATTACTTTCAATTTTTAATCAATATCAATCATAAAAATAATCATTCATGTATTATTCTATTGGCGCCATCTCATTTCATTCAATAAGTGATTTTTTTCAATCGCACCAACCGTGCCTTCGTATCTTGTTTTGGATTCAATATTCCTTTTTCTTCAATGAGAAATAACAAATACTCAACACTATATTACAAATTAAATAAACATATTTCTTTTATTATTATAATTAAATAGTAAAATAAGAAGAGACTACATTTGTATAGCAAATCCAAGGAGCTGAACTATCCAATAAGTTCACTCATAGTTGAAACTTACGAACTATACAAGAAACTGTGAATGCCTGGAGGAAATGGTATAATACAATACTAAAATTTTCACTATAGAGAACTCCTTTACTACAAGACCTACTGCAAGACCCGGACTCTATGCAGCAGCTCACTCCAGATATATAAGTTCATCCAGTGTAAACGGCACGGCGGAATCATATGCCGAGTAATTAAGGTTACTGAACCCGCGTAAGCAGCTTGATAAGTTCATAAGTTCTTACATCTCGAGTCTTGACCAGAATAGAGGCAAAGATCCAGTGCAGTCAGTCCATCCTGAGAAAAAATGATTTATTGAGAGAAAATAAGATGTTTGAGCTTTTCAAAACATAAAACCACCGTACACTTTAACAATAGGATAACCTGAGAAATTATATTATGAAAAAAGTTCCTTTGTATATAGCAATTAACTCCATAGAGGAAAATGTGCAATCCATGGAATAGAGCTTGCGATGTGATACTCATTACATAGGTGTAATGAACTAAAATGTTGAGCTGATTTACCTGGTTCTTTAGAGTTCGATCAGCTCCCTTGATGAGCAAAAACCTTACTATATCAGTCCTACGGGATTGCACATCAATATGTAGTGGTGTCCACCCATCCTAATAGTAATAAGAGATGAAAACCTTATTAGATTACGACATATATGTACGCCAAAAAGAGTTGCACAAATTCTGTAGTAAGCTTACATTATCTTGAAGATTCAAATCTACATTGTACAACAACAGAATCTTTATCATCTGACTTGAAGCTGCAAAGATAGCATAGTGCATTAATGTAGCCCCATCCTGTTGTAGCACAAAAAAGACCAGAAATAAAAAACTAAGCCCAAAAGGAGGCAAAACAAATAAAAATGTAAATAGAATGTAGAAAAAACACATTACATAATTCAGCAGAAGCATTTGGAGATGAAAATGATGTTACAAAACAAAAACAAAAAAGTGCTTTGAAACAGTAATAAAGGTGATTATCAAGCTCAATCATTAATATTGTCAATCAATGGCTCCAAGAATCGAATGCTTCATAAATAAGTTGAAAGAGTTTTCTAAGATTAAGTTATCATATGCAAAGTGTGATAACCACATAAGCGGAGAAACATGTAGTATAACAGTGGAGAGATTTTGATTATAGTAAAAAAAGTTGGTAGCAACAATACGTTTTGACTTACATTGTCACGAACAAATGGATTTGCAGATTCTCTCAAAAGAAAGTTAAAAACAGCCAACTTTTTGGCAAGAATTACTTTGTGAATTGCAGTCAATCTATTCTGCAGGAAAAATGATATGAGAAAACCTGGAATCAGTTCTAAAATTAGGACATCACAGTTTAAAGGCAGAAATTCTAAACATATAATATTATAAAAGGCGTTCTACATGAATAGAGGAACACACACACACATATATACATATATATGGCGGTTGTCATAGAGTTCACCTTATCTGGGGTATTAATATCAAGGGCATGCTTTAACAAAGAAGTCGCAAGGTAAAATTCTCCTGAGGCAGCAAGAGTATGCAGGGGATGCCATTTTCCCTGTAAAGTAATTATTTAACTCCAAAATTAGCATATTGAGATGCTCTACAAAATGTGACAATCCCAAATACCATATGTTACAATTGGTAAAAAGAATCCAGAGCAAAGAATCTGATAGACCGAGGACCTCGTGATAATAGAAATAGCGATAATTATATAAATAAATCCTCAAAAACGAGGCCACAGAGGCCACAGAGTGCTACACTCTGCCACAGAGATAATCTCTGCCCACAACCGAAGTTGCTACAATATTCTTGATCCAAAGATAATCTGAAATCTGGAAAACAATTACTTAAATAAACTCAATACTTAACCCTAACTTAAGCCCTAAGAAACATAAGCCCGTGGGCTATTTATTTAATTGACTAAAATAAAAGACTTAACATATATAATATAAAATGACTAAAATAAGAGACTTAACATATATAATATAAAGACTAATAGTAATAATAAAACTTATTATATGACAATGCGTATCAATGCTCCCGCCGTCCAAACAGCCTTGTCCTCAAGGCTGATGAAATCTGATTTTTTTTCCGGATCGTACGTAAATCGAGTGCTTAGAAGGATGACTGTCCAAAGAAGCACCCATTGAAACCAAAATATTGCCCTGATGGAAATGGCATTGGCAATAAGGGCTAGTTGAATCCGATCATCCATCAGAGTATGGTGGACCAACAAAAATAGATTCTCTTGAGAGTAACATGCAATCGGATCGCTGCCATCCAAGAGTGAACTTCCCATCCTTGGGAGCACTGTAGTAGGGCCGAAAATCAACCTTGGGATCAGCATGAGTGATGCGTTCAAGAACTGTGATGTTTGGTTCGCAGACATCAGTGGTGGAATAGCGTCCAAGGCAGGCCCTATGGCTTGTGAGAAGGTTGGGGCAGCCAGGACTGAAGTATGTTGTTGATTGTTGCTGCCAGTAGAAGATTCCGCCACAGGAGGCGGTGGACTGATGGGTGGCAGTAGGGTAGAGAGAATGGCCACCTGCGCATTATGCCCCATGGTTTCCCCTTTTGCGAGCGCCATTGAAAGCATAGTTTCAAGGTTGGCGAACTTCTTGTCGTTCGTAGCCATGTAAGTCGTGAGGGTAACCTGGAGTTTTGCCAGCTTTGTCTCCACTAATTCGAGACGCTCCTTCTCAGACATGGCACATGTATTCATCATCGAGAAGGATCCGGTAGGTCGGACCAATTGATAGAACGAGGACCTCGTGATAATATAAATAACAATAATTATATAAATAAATCCTAAAAATGAGGCCACATAGTGCTACACTCTGCCACAAAGATAATCTCTGTCCACAACCGAAGTTGCTACAATATTCTTGATCCAAAGATAATCTGAAATCTAGAAAACAATTACTTAAATAGACTCAATACTTAACCCTAACTTAAGCCCTAAGAAACATAAGCCCGTGGGCTATTTATTTAATTGACTAAAATAAAAGACTTAACATATATAATATAAAATTACTAAAATAAGAGACTTAACATATATAATATAAAGACTAATAGTAATAATAAAACTTATTATATGACAATGCTTATCAGAATCTCCATGGACAAGTTTTACAGAGCAAAAAGCACAAAAGATTGAATTCGTTCATCAACATTTCCCACAGAAAGATATGCATACCTGATTTTACATCATTGGGGAAGTGAGCAATGTATAGTATTCCAAATGTGCGGGTGCAGTGGCATTACGAACTAAGCAAGGTTGCATTATGACCGTATTACTTAAGTCTAAGAAAGGTTCATTTTAATGTGGCATAGGAATTGGAATGACCTTGATTTGTTAAATGTTTTTTTGAAGTTAGAAATCTGTTTGGTTGGAGTCATGAAATGTTTTGTCCTAATATGGGATAAATCAATCATATTGTCAACCAAACAACACATAGAGATAAAAATGTCATTTTAAAGGATCATTATTTGTTGTGACTGATTTCGGTTTAATGTAAACTGCAACAAGAAAATTGATGTTGTCTGTCACCTCCAGGGAACATAAAAGACTTTACAGTGAAATTAATTTGCATCCTCGAATAAAAGAATGACTGAGAGGGACATATTTTAAGTTTATATTTCTAGGGTTAGATAAAATGTTAAATAGTATTTCTCTTTTATGTACACTTGTAGATAGCTATAGGATGGATGGTAGAGTATTTAGACTTGGCTAGCACTCTATCTATTTTGGCCTTAAGGATGTCTTACTTTTGACTGGTTTACCAATTCATGGTGAACCAGTAATTTTGAAAAATGAATGGAAGTACATGCATGATAATGAGTGTTTTGAACTATTATGAGTGAAAACCTATTCAGACGGCAAAACTTGGCTATGTTAGGATTAGTGATTTATAGTTTGTAGTGTATCAAATTTCTGGAGATTCTACCAAGGAGGAGCTCCTCCGAGTATGTAGGGTTGTTGTTCTCTTAGGTGTTTCAAAATTAGTCTGCATAACTTTAAACTAATGAATATTTTTATTTCGTCAATTTGTCATTACTCTTTGTTTCTTAGGTATTCATTGTCTCTTCAACACTGATGCTGAGTTTTGTGGCATATCCACGAAATTTGTTCACCTCATTAAAGAGGTGGATACTATAAAAGACTATGCCTGGGGGCAATATCTTGAGTGCACGCACTATGGAAGTATCAGTATGTTCGGATGTCTACAAACTTTAAAGGTAAAGGTTTAATAAAAAATTAGAGAAACATATATTTTCTAATTTTGTTATTTCTCCCTCTTAATATTTTTCTGCAGACATGAATTTTTCTCAGGTTTCCAAGTCTTGTGGGAAACGATATAGTTTTGTTCTTAAAGATTTAAATGAATTTCCTCTAATGCATGACTTTTGAAGGCAAGTACCAACTCAGGGGTGTTATAATCCACATGCCTCCTAGCTGAAGCAACGTCATATGAATTATTTTGAAATTAATCCAGAGGTATGTTTAAAAATAAATAATGTAGTCTTTTTAATATATTAATGAAGTGCTATTTAATGCAGGTCATTTTGCAGCCAACAAGAACTATCATGTCTTTAATCCTAACAATGTTAGCCATCAATTCTCATTGAGAGCTTCTGAGACTACTTGCATTTGCTTGAAGTATGTTGTGTCTCACAAACCTTAAAAAGCCTCAACTCAATTGACAAATCAAGAGGTGGAAGTCGAGAATCGAGAACTGTCAATCTGTACATGGGGGAGACCAAAAAAGATTTCAAAAAAATAGGTTGAACACTAATTACAATGTTGGAGAGACCGGTGGCAAACTTACTTTTGACGAGTAAATGAATTTGCCAACACAATCATCTCCTTCTCCACAGCATGATCCAGATGCTCGAGAGAAAAATGAGGATGGATGAGTATGGGAAGACAAAATAGTGCTACGTGGGACCTGAGCCAAATGGATGTTTATGAGGATGACCAGCAGACTAGTGAAGGGGAAAATAAGGATAAATGGTGGATACAAGACGGTGCTGCATGGGGATGGCCATCTAACTAGTGAGGGGGAAAATGAGAATGGATTAGGAGCCAAGAGGGTGCTGCATGAGGAGCCGAGAGGGTACTCATGGGATGACCAGCAAGCGGGTGGATCGATGAATTAGATCTCAGCTAGTGGTGAGGGTAATGACGCAGAGGATAAGCTGTTTTAGAAGGAGGTAGAGGTGGAGGACCAGCTGACTGGTGAGGGGAAAAATGAGAATGGATTGGGAGCCGAGAGGGTGTTTATGAGGATGACTAGCACTCTGTTGAGGGGATGAACAACAAGTGGGTGGATCGATGAATTTGATCTCAGCTGGTGATGAGGGTGATGACGCAAAGGATGATCTGTTTGAGGAGGAAGTAGAGGTGGAGGACCATTAGAATCTATTGCACTTCAAAAGGTTATGAGGATTAAACATAGGGGTGTAAGTGAGTCGAGTCGAGCCGAGTAGTGTTGAGCTCGAAACTCGACTCGAAAGCAATACTCGAAACTCGACTCGAACTCGATCGAGCTTGATTTTTTTAGCTCGAGCTCGACTCGGTTAAGAATTTGACAAACTCGAGCTCGACTCGACTCGACAATTTTATTATTTTAATAAAATGAAATATTAAATATATTTTAGCTCTTTTTTGTCTAAAATTCAAGCTCGGCTCGACTCGAGCTCGATAACTTTATTTATATATAAAAAAAATAATAGAAAAATATTAAATATTGTGCAAGCTCGATTAGGCTCGCGAGCCTCTCGAGCTGAGTATTTATAAACTCGAACTCAAACTCGTGAGCTACTCGAGTAGCTCGAGCTCGAGCTCGACTCGATTTGGTTCGAGTCGATTTCGATCTTTTTATGAGTCGAGCACGAGTAGATTGTGAGTCGGCTTGACTCATTTACACCCCTAATTAAACGTCGAACTGAGCGTTACTCACCTTCACTAATTCCTATAAGAAAAAAACGAAGACGCACAATGAAGGAATTTTTCAATGTAAGTGGTTGATATGTTAATAATGTGATTATTATTCCTAATTTGCAGAAGAGAACCACAACTTCAACTTGCCAATTAATGATTTAAGAGGGAAATAATTTATATCTTCTACAAATTAGAAAGAATAAACACATTATCAACATATCAACAGTTTAAATTGAAAATTTCTCTTAAAGAGGCTTCCTTGAGGTTTTCGCTTTTTTCGTACAAGAATTAGTGAAGGTCAGTAACGCTTAGCCCGACATTTAATCCTCACACCCTTTTGAAGTACAATAGATGGCGTCTCAAGCTGTTGCGACTAATGGTCATCCATCTCTACTTCCTCCCCAAGCAGCTCATCCTCTGCATCATCACCTTCACCACCAACTGAGATCCAATTTATCGATCCACCTGCCTACAGGTTATACTCCTCAATGGACTTTTTGACATCCCCATAAACACCCTCTCGGCTTGACTCCTCATGTAGCCCCTCTCGGCTCCCAACTCATACTCATTTTCCCGCTCACCAATCAATTGGTCCTCCACATCTACTTCCTCTTCAAGCAACTCATCCTCTGCGTCATCACCCTCACCACCAGCTGAGATCCAATTCATCGATCCACCCGCCTGCAGGTCATCCCTTCACTGGACTGCTGGTCATCCCCATGAACACTCTCTCGACTCGACTCCTCAATCATCATGCAGCACCCTCTCAGCTTCCCCCTCGTTTTCCCACTTACCAGTCAACTGGTCATCCCCATTAACACTCTTCCTATGCAGCATCATCTCGTATCCCATGCTCTACATCCATCCTCATTTTCCTCTTCACCAGACTACTGGTCATCACTATAAA
Source organism: Prunella vulgaris (assembly GCA_026898435.1). Classification (NCBI taxonomy): domain Eukaryota; kingdom Viridiplantae; phylum Streptophyta; class Magnoliopsida; order Lamiales; family Lamiaceae; genus Prunella; species Prunella vulgaris. The sequence continues at coordinate 423,669 of JAPKLY010000094.1, forward strand.
CACCATCTTGGCTCAGCTCCCCATGCAACAACCTCTCGGTCATGCTCCCCATCCATCCTAATTTTCTTTTAAGCCTCTAAATCATGTTGTGTAGAAGGGGATGGTTGTGTTGGCAATTTCATTTGCTCGTCAAAAGTAAGAGATTGTCACCGATTTTCCTAACATTGTAACAAGTCTTCAACCCATACTTTTGACACCTTGTTTGACCTCCCCCATATACAGATTGACAGCTCTCGATTCCTGACTTCCACCACTTGATCTGTCAATTGAATTAAGGCCTTTTGAGACTTGTTAGGTACAACACACTTCAAATAAATGCAAGTAGTCTCTAAAGCTCTCAATGGAAATTGATGGGTAACATGGTCAGGATAAAGCCATGGTAGTTCTTGTATGGGTGCAAAATAACTTGCATTAAATAACACTTCACTGGTATAATAAAAAGACTACATTATTTGTTTTTAAAAAAACATACATCTACATCACTTTCAAAATAATCCACATAACGTTGCTTCAGCTAGGAGGCATATGGATTATAACACCTCTGAGTTGATACTTGCCTCTAAAAGGCATGCATCAGAGGAAATTCATTTAAATCTTCAATAACGAAACTATATCGTTCCCCCACAAAACATGAAAACCTGAGCAAAGTGCATGTCTGCGAAAAATATCAAGAAGCATATAAATAACAAAATTAAAAAATATATGATTACCTAACTTATGCATAAATCATTACCTCTAAAGCTAGTAGACATCCAAATATACTTGCACTTTCAAAGTGTGTATCCCTAACATTATGAATGCTAGAATGGACATGCACCCAAGCTATTGTCCCCATGCATAATCTTTTATCGTATCTACCTCTTTGATGAGGTGAGCAAAATTCATGAATATACCACAAGTCCCAGCATCAATGTTGAAGAGGCAATGGACACATTATTAAAAAACAAAGAATAGGGACAAATTAGTGAACAAAAAAATCATTAATCTAAAGTCAGCAGCCCTTCGGAGGAGCTCCTACTCAGTGGAATCTCCGGAAATTTGATCTACAACAAACTTTAAATCACTAAGCCTAACATAACCACGTTTTTTATTGTCTGAATAAGTAACTAAATATTCTATCATCTAGCATATACCTATCTACAAGTGTATATAAAAGAAAAACATTATTTAAAACTATATCCAACCCTAAACGCATAAACTCAAAATCTGTCCCTAGAGTCGTTTCTTTTAGCCGAAAATGCAAATTAATTTTACTATAAAGTCTTATGTATTACTGGAGGTAACAGACAACGTCATTTCTCATGTTGCAGTTTATATTAAATCGAAACCAATCACAACACAAACAACGAAATACGCACCTATAAAATGATCTTTTTACCCTTATTGTTTTCTCTATGTTTTGTCTGATTGACAATATAATTGATTTACCACATATTAGGGCAAAACATTTCATGACTCCAATCGAACAACACAGTGTGATATAAATATAATCAAAATTCTAACCGTCAGAAAAGTGCCTTCCAATATCGTTAAACAGAGCACGTTGAAGAAAGCGAAAGCTCCGCCTCAGACGAATCATTTCCGAGATACTGACCTTCGATTTGCGGCGGAGAGAAATCACCTTCCTTTTAACCCTAAGTCAAAAATTTTGTTCCTTAGAAAAAGTAAAAGAAAAAATATATACTCCCTCTGTCCCAGAGGAACTTGCAAGTTTTCCTTTTCGGGACGTCCCAGAGGAACTTGCAGACCCAAAAAAGGAAACCCTTTTATAAACTTCACCCTCACAATATCTACATATTTACACAAAATGCCATTACTTTTTCACTTTTTGGGCCCACATTACACTCAATCCAACCAACTTTTTCACTTTTTACATAAAATTTTACCAAATTAACCCTCAAAACACTACTTTTTTTACTTTATTCTACTTTCTTTTTAATTTGTGTGCCCCTCCTCCCTTGCAAATTGCTCTGGGACGGAGGGAGTAGAAGAGACTGTTGGTGGAGTATTTTATTTGTTAATGAACTTTAGTTTCCTATAAGTAAATCTAGATGACACAATTATTAAACATGAAAGTTGTTTTTTTCCATATTTAAGAGTTACACAGGGGCTAGACTTTGATTGACTAACTATTAAATATAGGGTTTTCTTTTGATGATATGAGGTATTTTTTTAATCGGTTGATGATATGAGTATTTGATTTCAATTTTATAGTTGATGATATGATTTCAATTTTATAGATTTAGGGAGGATAATGGATAAGCTGTGGGCTGATTAATGAATAAGTGGGTTTGTTATTTGTATTTGGCTAATTAATTAGTTTGTATGTTTTGTGAGTAGTGATAAATGTAAATTCTATCAAGTGTCTATTTTAAGACATGCAAACTTTAAAATCGACATACAAATAAAGAAAGTCCACAATATATTGTGCGTGAATAATAATTAAGAATATTTTTTTATTCTTATATAAAAAATATTATATTTTTATTTAAAACAATTAACAAAAACAATATAATCAACAAAATAAGGGCATATAATAATAATATTATTATTATTATTAATAGTTTGATAGCCCTTAAAATTTTATATGGATATAGAAATAGTATAAGGTAGGGAGGATAAAGTGTGATAAAATAATATATGGGTGGATGTTTGATAGATGGTAAATAAAAGTCATATAATTTTATAATAGTGTTTGATAAGGCGTATAATCCATGATATAACAAATTGAAAATTACTTTTTATGCCTTATTTTTCTTATCTCCTTGTTTGATAGACAACATTAATTTAGTCAATATTAGGGCAGAACAAAATAACTTAATTCATCTAATTGTATTCATTCGAACGCAGTCGGCCGAATTATGAAAAAAGTTCTTTTGTATATAGCAATTAGCTCCAGGGGAAAATGTACAGTCCATGTAGAGCTTGCGATGTGATACTCATTACATAGGTGTAATGAACTAAAATGTTGAGCTGATTTACCTGGTTCTTTAGAGTTCGATCAGCTCACTTGATGAGTAAAAAGCCTCACTATACCAGTCCTACGGGATTGCACAACAAGATGTAGTGGTGTCCACCCATCCTAATAACAATAAGAGATGAAAACCTTAGATTACGACATATATGTACGCCAAAAAGAGTTGCACAAATTCTGTAGCAAGCTCACGTTATCTTGAAGATTCAAATCTACGTTGTACAACAATAGAATCTTTATCATTTTGAACCATTGGTTGGTGATTCTGGACTAGTCTTAGTTGTTGTTGCTCCAAATCTTATGGATTTTGGTAGACTTTCTACTTAAATATAAATTACTCCCTCTGTCCCAAGATAAACTTCACACTTTCTTTATATGGACGTCCCAACTCTTTCTTCACACTCAAAAAAAGGAAACAACTCACACTCACAAAAGTCAATAAAGTACATTTTTTTATATTTTATTATTTAATTTCACACTCACATACTTCACTTTTTCTTAATATGCGTGAAACTCCACCTATGAAGAAAATGTTGGGACGGAGGGAGTATATCATAATGCTACAACTTGTATAATTACGATTTGGATCCCTCCATTTAATATTTTCTCCATTCAGTGTAAATATCACCTATTATGAGTTTCATATATATATATATATTTATTAAATATTTTAAATATGCATATATACCCATGATAATGATGACATTTACACTGAAATGAGGAAATTAAGAAAATATCAAATGGAGGAAGTTATTAATTATCATTTACTTTTTAAAATTCTTAATTGCTTTGCACAAAATTTTATATGTGGCTCAGGCTCCCCATATGTAATAAATTCACTTATATATATATTTTTTATATAAAATAATAGAAGAAGAAAATTAACGAAGGAGGAATATTTTTCTTGGCAGGGAGAGTAACCGGTCTGGCACTATAACCCGATAACTGAACCGGCTCGGTTCATCCTTCTGCAAGTCGCCGATATATAAACGAAGATGCCAAACAAATCGTTCAAACAAAAAAAATTACTCCAATTTCATTTCAGCTTTTGAAAGAAGCGACTGGGTTTAGGGTTTCCTCCTCTCTTCACTGCAATGGTAAGATCTGTTGTGCTCTCTCTTTTAGATATTGATTTGCGATTTCGCGTGAAATTTAGATGTAAATCCAGTTCTCCGGTTTGGAAGTTTTGATTAAAATATCGAACTTCTTATTATTTTGCAGGCTGATTCTCCAAGAAAAAGGTACATGTTATGAATTATCGTTTTTCTTTGGTTTCGTCTTTCATGTGTTGGTGTTGGTTTGGATTTAACAGTTATAGGGTTTGTAATGTATATATATGTTTGAGTACTGGTTAGGGTTTGGATATGTATTTCACGAGGAAAAAAAAATTAGAGTATGGGCACCCTAACCTGTTTATTTATTTGTTGTGGTAAGATGTACGTGTTCATCTATTTATGCCGCCAGTGATCCCTTTCTCTCGGAATTTCTGAATGCGTTTTTTTTTTTTTTTTTCATTTCATTTTTTTATTTGATAGTCTCTGTTTACTAAGTATGGTATTCATTTGAAAAGAAATTTTATGTTTGATTCTTGTGTGATGTCAATGTTATTTATGATTGAATGCTATTTTTCATATCCTGGACGCAGTTGTTTGGCAAATTGAAACTGAAACTCTGATTAGGTGACATCATCTTCTTACTTTGGTATTGTGATTTGAATCTATGATGATATCCACGGATCATATGAGCAGGCTTGTCTGTTTTTCAATAAGAGTTATCTGATTTAATAGTTGTTGATACATCTTTAAACAATAATCGGAAGATAAATGTGTTTACTTCTGGATAAATTGTGTTATTTCTGTTGTATGTCTACTGTTACAATATTTTCTTCTACAATTTGTTAGTATATTAATGGAAGCTTATGCGTTGTATGTACATCTACAATTGCTGACTAATGTTATGTGTGTCCTACTTTTCAATTACAATCGCTACAACTGTTGAAATTGTAGCTTGTTGTTTTTGGGGTTGAGGGTGCAATAGGTATAATTGAACTTGCAATGGTGTACATTTCCTCATGGTGGTTGTTATTTGGCATGATCATGTTATAAATGGGTTACTATGGTCTGGATCATGAGTTCTCTGACACTTTATTTTCTCATGTAATTTTTAGGTATGCACGGTCTCCTTCTCCATGGGAGGAACGGTCAAGGTCCCGGTCCAGATCTCGTTCTAGATCATGGTCAAGACCAAGGGCGAGGTCAAGGTCTAGATCTGAATCAAGAGGTCGTGGCAGGTTTAGCTCTATTCTGTTACTTGATTTTCTTACTTTGACCTTTACCTTCTTGATCTTGTTACTCATTCTGCTGCTTTGCTTATTATCTCTCATCTAGGGGGGATGAAGTTGTTAATGATGGGACTACACTTTATGTGACTGGATTATCTACTAGGGTCAGTGAAAGAGAACTTGAGGATCATTTCTCGAAGGAGGGCAAGGTTTGTGTTTACCAATCATATAGGGCTTTGTTTGTAATTCTTTTTTTCCCCTTAATATCAATTTCGTTTTATGGTGTGCACAAAAAAGTTTGTGATGTACGTTTTTCAGGTGAAAATGTGCAATTCTTGGCATTTTATTTCATTATTTTTGGGTGACACATAACATAATTTGGTATTGCATAGTAACTCCCTTATAAAATATTCTTTTAATTATCTTTTTGACAAGGTGACGAAGACATATTGTAAATCTTTTCAGAATCAAAATATGACATACTCCATCCGTCCAATTTTACTAGGCCTATTATTTTTGTCATATTTTGGAGGGTATTATGAGGCTCCTAAACGGGAGTACTACACAGAATCACAATTCGTTCAGAAAAGTAACACTCCCAAACACAAACTCATTCTAAATATATTTAATAATTCCATAAAAGTTTCCATTTAAACACACTTTGAATTTTTGTGCATTACCCAGTACATTCCCCAAACTACTAATTCTTAAAAATTTCTGTTGGAATTCAAATTCAGAACCTTGGTTGTTTTTTGTTACTTTCCTTTTGAATGGTCCAAGTTGATGAAGTACTACTGCCTTTTGGAGCCATAGTAGTAGGAAATATTGCTGCTCTATATGTTTTTTCTTGCGAAGTGACATTGAAGGTAGGTGGACATTATTCAATGCTACATGAAATTGTGGATTTTTAGTGGGTTAAGCCTGAAAATGATTTTTTTAATCACATGTACTTTTCTGGACCAAGATTGATTTCTATTCATGCTTTTGACATTCTCTGTTAACTCCATTGAAAACAGGTGAAGTCAGTATTTTTGGTTGTGGAACCTCGGTCTCGCGTCTCTCGCGGCTTTGCTTTTGTTAATATGGAGACTTCTGATGATGCCAATCGCTGTATCAAACACCTGAATCAATCAGTTCTGGAAGGCCGATACATAACAGTGGAGAGGGTAAGCTACAGTAATATAACATGGTGTCTGATGGCCTATTTGACTGTCTGTAATCAATCTCTTTGACCTGAAGGTTTTGTGGTTATATTCAGAAGATATTGCGTCAGCTATGTTGGCAGCAATCAAAGATGATCAGTCCATCCATCGCAACAAGCCTAAAACAGCTTTTCAATTGCATCTGATCAACTAAATAGCATCTATATTGCCCAACAACTATACAACCTCAGCGAATACACTCAACATTCAATTAATCAAGGGTCTTTGTCAACTTTGTAATCAGGCTTTTATGGTATCGCATACCTGATATTGATTTTTTTTTCCTTTCTATTTTTCATTTGATTTTCAAAGGTTAATGCGAAATGGATGTTGTGGTTCTAAATCAACTTTCAGCTGTATGTGTTGTCCTCAGAAATGCCCATAGGGAAATATAGATATCGTCTCTATATATGAATTCCTTTTAAGTTTGAAGTCTGAAGATCCTCTAATGCATGCTTTTTCTTGCTGTTCTTAGCTACACCCTGTATTTATTGGCTTACATGTGAGACATTGTTTTTTTAGTCTCGGAGGAAACGTGCAAGGACTCCTACTCCCGGTCACTATCTTGGTCTTAAAAGCTCTCGAGGAGATGGTGAGTTCTTATGATCTTGTTTCTTTAATTAGTTAATGTTATTGACGTTTCTCCAATTAATTTTACTGATGTTACTTAATAAAACTGACACATTGTTGCTATTGAAGGCTATGGTGATCGTGGTAGGTATCGTGGAGGTTCGAGCCGTGATGATTATGGGTACAGGAGATCCCCAAGGCGTTCACCTTATAGGGGCGGCCGTGATTACTCTCCAAGACGCTCGCCACCTTATAGAGGTGGTCGTGATTACTCTCCAAGGCGCTCCCCTTATGGAGGAAGATCAAGGAGGGAAAGATCCAGGTCGTATTCTCCCATTCCACGGAACTATTCCCGTGGCTCTAGGTGAAATTTGCTATCCCAGTAACTGCTGTTGCTTTTTAAGTCTATAAGAACTTTGTGAGACTTTGAAGTTGTGTTTGGTTTGAACCAAAGAGATAAACTCCAGTTATGAGTGATACTTGGTCTGTTTGTTATAGTATGCTCGTGCAGCTTCCCTGTTGGTGCAGCATTATTGTGATGTCAGTGGATTATTAGCTGTAGGGTGTTATTTTTCTTTGTTTTGGTGAATGAATGATTGGAGTCCATAGTTTCTTGTCATTGTTTTTCTCATTGATGCACGCCATCATAATTTAGTTCACATAACTTCTCATGTGTCTGCAGATGTAGCTAAATTTGATGGATATTGCTTATCATCAATGTGCTTTTGGTACAAGTATTTCGTCAAAATCAATTTGTAACCACATTATGACTTGTGTATAATCACGTTGTTGGAAGTACAATATGAAGTGATGCATGGTTGGAAATTCATTCGTTGGAATGAGAATGAATGTATATTATTCTCTTCCTCGTGATTATTTTCACATGTCTCTTTTATTACATCTTATCATTACTTTCACAGTTAAAAAATAAAATTATTTACTCACGAAAATTGATAAAATATAGTAGTATTTTTTAATTCAATCCGACTATAATATGTGACGTGAAAAAAAAAATTGAGATTCAGGGAGTAGTAGTAGTAGTAGTGGTGGTTAAGGAGAATATTAAATTACATGTAATATTATTTTTTTCTCATAGTATAATTATTGTTTCATTTAGTATCTCCTCTCCTTTTATAACATCAACCTCAATCATTTTTTTGTTACAACAAAATAATTTTATTTTTCTGAAATTGAAATGTAACTAATATGAGTGTAATAATTTGTTCAATATATTTATAAACAAAAAAATTTAACCAAGTATTCTCCCGGAGCCTTTGTTTACATGCGTGGCGATACAAAAGGTCTCTTGTAACCAAGGATGAATATATCGCGGATATATCGTAAATTTTGAGTATGCGATATGGATATTGGGGTACAATGTATTTTTTACAAAGTATCGTGGATATATCGCAAAATATTACAAAATATCGATATCGGTTCACTCGTAGTACAAAATTAATTGAAAATCGGGAAATATCGCAGATATATCGCAAAATATCGCACTGCATAAAAAATCGCAATTTTTTCTTTTTTTATATTTTTATACAATTTTCAAATGATAATTTTTTTTTAGTGATTATATATTCTTTCATGGTTTTATTTTTATACATATATATTTTTTTATTGGGCACTGATCATAGTGATATGTCTCAAGATTCATATGCTTCTGAGACACATTCGAGTTCACAATTTGGTTGGAATACTCGAAATGTGTTTCAGCATCCATTTTCATATTAACAAATTCATTGGGTTAGTGCACACTATCCAATCTATAGTGAAACAGTTGGAAGAGATAGAGAAACATATGAATGACATGTGCATAACTATATGCAGGATTATTCTAATGCAATGAGTTTGTACCAATATTGTTTGGACAAAGATGAGATTCCATCTTCTACATTTGAACCCCATAGGTCATCATTTTGGTACTAAATGTATTGTATCATGTAATTCAAATCATCTTTTATTGTATTATGCATTATATTATTAATTAATTAATGTCAGACAATGATTATATAGTCCATTATCTATTTATTTGCTTTAAACATGTCAATTTTTTGTGATCTTAAATGAAACATATGGATAATAACATGCTATAATAATCCCTAAAATTTCATATTAAATTTCCAAAATTTTAATAAAATTTCCGTTATTTTTCTATTTTTTTGCGATATCGATATGCGATATCGATATATCCATCGATATTTCCGTAAATTTAAGATTGCGATATTGTTTGCGATAGCGATATTTTCATCCTTACTTGTAACTAGTATCAGCCTTGGTGGTAAAAAATGATCAAATGCTATTTAGACAAGTATCTAAACAACCAACATTAACAACAAATGAGTTCAGCTCAAGATTTTCGACGGCCATAACAATGAGCATTTATTTTTCCTCTGTCCTCGCAATAAAAGAGGTATGTCGAAGGAATTGTTGTTTTAATATAGATTGCATTATTACTGTTTGCTCTAATTTTAAAATAAATAGGATAAGAAATAATTATTGTTTGGAAAATAATGGAACAATTGAAGAGAAGTGATTATAGGAGTAGTTAGGGTCTATTTTCAATCACTATTAAATAGTGATAAACACTTATTTTTTGAAAAAGTTGAGTCTTACCAACTTTAAAAAAAAGTGTTTCTACACTTTTAGTAGAAATTGAAAACGGTACTTACTCAATTGAAATAACGATAAATTTTTTTTTCTTTAAATTTCTTTACATGAAGTGATTAACGACTATCATTACTCTATCATTTCCATTACACGATGTTAATTATATGAACCTGTCTTGCCATCACATTCAAACTAACACGAGTAAATATTGGAAAAGTAGCTAACATAAAATGTCAAAAATAATTTTACCGCCATACATTCATGTATATATGGTTTCCTCCAGTGGGAAAGAAAAAGTAGGGGAAATTGTATGTATACCACAGTTGGTAACAATACTGCACTCAATGTGTCTATCTCTTTTCCAGTTTCTCATTTCCATGGTCCTAATCTTTTACAAGTATATCGACACTAGTAATCAACAGTTTACGCTATATTATGGATACAAAATCAACCGACTCATCTCTCCAAGTGTGGTGCAGCACAATTCCTCTCACAAATATAACGCTACGAAAATGCAAATCTAGAAAAGAGAGACTGCCCCGATCGCGAAGAATCACTTGCAGGGTTAGGTGGAACTTCATTTGAAGCGCGGTATGCTTGTTGACACTTCTGCAACTGCAAATGTACAAAATAATATAGTTAGCAAGGTTATCTTTGTCTGGGAATTCCAAGTTGAGAACTATAAAACCCCTAGTTTACTGTTCTTGTTTATACAAGAATGTGCGTTACAACTTGCAGTCATCCCCAATTTTTGGTGGGTCCGTGTCATGTAGCCTCATGTACTGTATATTTATTCATATAGCGAAATGCTACCGTGCACATCCCCTGTCAGCACCTTCAAGCAGCATGATATCTATAATAATCTACAGAACTTAATAATACAACACCATCACTTGGTGGATCCCTGAAGTTTCAAGTTTTGATTTTCACTACGCCCTTTGAAAATTTTAAATCATGTTTTACTAAGAGGACATTTGTTTTAAATTTTTCAACGGTAATGAGAATAAAAATTCATTTTCCCTATAAATATGTTGATTAACTTTTTTGTCTTTATTTTGATTACATTATTAGTGTTGTGTTCCATTTTAGAAAAAATGGACGAAAGAGAAAGTTGCTAAATGTGATATGGGGGATTGGTTTAAGTGAATGATTATAAGATGAGAGGAGAGTAATCAAATAGAATAATAATTATCTTATTCAGGAGAAAAATAATATTCTGTACATTTTTTGTTCCCATTAACCATTATAATCACTACATATTAGTCCTCATTACCATTAAAAAATTTATATACCAAGTGCCCCTGAGTTCACATTCATTTTTCTAACCCTGTACATTATGCTCTTCTACAGCAAAAAGAATTGGTGCTACACATCCTTCTCCACAAACAGATTCTTTAGGGCACATTTGTTTTGGGATTTAGGTGGGTAAATTTGTTTTGGGATTTAGGTGTGTGTAGTAAGTCATGACTTTAAAATCCTGGGATGTAGAAATCTTGATGACTAGTAAAAATATGTGGTTTTGGGAATTTTGGTAGGATAGGATAGGATATTACTTTATGTTAAATTAAAGTGTGAAAATAATTGATATTATAGATATAATAATAGGTATAATATGTATTTCATGTGTGTTGTGTTGGAAAGAGTAATAATAGGTATAATATGTATTTTTAGGTGTGGATTGAGTTTGAGATTTGAAAACCGGAAGTTAAATCTCAAACTCGTGTGGAGCGTGATCGCAAAGTCCTACGTCCATCCGGACGAATCCCAAGACATACCCTTAGCGTATGTTTGTTTTGGGATTTAGGCGTGCATAACAAGTCATGATTTTGAAATCCTAGAATGTGAAAATCTTAATGAATGGTAAAAATATATGTTTGTTTTGGAATTTTGGTAGAGTAGGTTACAACTTTTATACCAAATCAGACTGAAAATGATTGATATTATATATATAATAATAGGTATTTTATATGTGTTGTGTTGGAAAGAATAATAATAGATATAATAGGCATTTTTAGGTGTGGATTGAGTTTGAGATTTGAAAATCGAATGTTAAATCTCAAACTCATGTGGAGCGTGATCGCAAAGTTTTAAGTCCAACCGGGTGAATCCCAAAACAGACAATACCGTTATGGAACAAAGCATATAGGAATATAAATATATTCACCTCGTCTGGGCTGAACTGAAGAAGCATTGCAACAACAGGCAGCAGTCTTTCCACTTCACCTAACAATTTGAACATACAAGAATGAGATATTATAAGAAATCGAAAGGTGAAAACGTATACATTTCTTTTAATTGGTAGTAAGTAAGCAAGTGCAAAGATACTACTTATGAAATATCAACTGCATACGACTATGGACAAACAGGAATTTTCCGTGCCTTTTCAAGTTTTGCTTCTCTACATATACACCATACTCCACCTACTAAAGCTATATGATTAAGAAAAAATAACAATTATATGCATCAATAATTCCATATGGTCACTGCTTCAGTTTACATAATTGATTGCATTGTACGGCAACACATACCATACTTCAAGACAAATATGTATCCTGTTTTTTGATAATCACATGTGTTAATCATCTAAATATTTTAAGGGTAAGAGAGATTGTAATATTAAAGATCTTCTCAATATTGCTTTCCAAAAAAATCTATTAGCAGAAAATAAGTGGTGTCTCACCATTTAAGTCGCAAAGCTTGCAAAACTGAATTGTCTATTGATATATCAGAACTGAAACATAATACAATATATTTCTATTTAAACTAAACTATCCGGCACTACAAAAATGAGAAAAGGAGACAAGGATTAAGGAAACAATTTGAGACTAAACTCGTCATTAACCAATTTCGCAAAAATTCAAGAGCAAACCTAAGTTATAAATATTTCTGTTGTCCTTTCAAAAAAAAAAAAAATTCTGTTGCAAAATAAAGATTAGACTGAACTGAAAAGGAAAAACACAAAAGCAATACATTCTTAATATTTCTTCTGTTTGTATACCCTTTTATTTGCTTACTACAAGGCTTTTACTCTGCTAGTCAGTTATCAATGTGGTTAGAGCCCCATTACATATGCCGTGAGGTCATGAGTTTGAATCACCATTTGACAAAAAAGTTCAAATCGCAATGTGATAATGGGTCAGGGGGAAAAAAGTGTTCAATTTGAATTCAGAATTATGTGAAGCGCGGGGGACACCAGGAGGCAGGGTGTTGATCAGGAAAGAGAAGGGTGCAGCTGGAGATGAAGGCACAAAGAATACAAAGATACCTGTCTCTAGAAGCTTTAAGATGACATTCTTAAGATATGTCAGATCCACTCCTTCCCTCTTCTGGTTTCTTTCCATGTTCCGGAATTCTTCCTTCAACATGGCTTCCTGCAACATTATCATCAAAACAGAATGAGGGTGGAAACACAATCTCAATAAAAGTGTGAAGTGTATAACTAATCCATCACATAGTTTTCAACCAAAATGTAGTTAACATTTAGTGTATGAGAGAAAGAAAAGAAGTCTTCTTTTAATTGCTATAACAAAAATTCAAAACAATTTTATGGACCTTAAATGTCCATGTACTTGAGACAAAGTAAACTTGGGGGGACAATGCAAAAATAAAATTTAGGCTCTGTCAGTTATTGAAAGAGGTACCCCCAAACAGGTTTAAATTAATTTCTTTTAGCCAAACAGTGTCGGCTTTGAGTGACCTTGTAGAGAAAAGTGGTAAAGCAAAGAAATATGCCATTAAGCAGCTATTTAATTAAGACTCTGAACTGCAGAGCAAAACATGCCATTGAGTTAAGACATATCCCAATATAAGAGTTGTCTGGTAGAAGGTTTTGGCTATAGGACTCACAAAGGAGTTTATTGTATACATAAATAATTTACAGGATGGCCAGCTAAAATCCCATGAAACTAGCAATATGAGGTACCTGCTGCCGGTGGAGGCGATTTTCATGCTCCAGCTCCTCAATCTCCTCCTACATATAAAGCATTAGAAACATCGACGGCCTAGGCAGTGATTCATATCAAATAGGCGTCCAGATGAAGTTGACAACCAAAAATTTGAATAAGTAACCGTGGAATTTTTTTATATCTGGCTACTGATGAAGATAGTTTAGCCCCAGTTCTAAGTCTTCAATAAATAGCTTCAGATCTATTTTATTTTATCAATATAGAATTAGTTTTCACTTTCCAGTAAATAAAAAATTAGGTTTCAGTTCAACTTGTTCTTCTATCAAATTGATTCACTGATATGTAAGAAACCTCAAACTATATGCTTTGCTAGACAGACAGATTATTTTACAAAAACATACTTGAAGTGCGAGAATATGCCGCTGCGTTTGAGCAAGCTCCTCTTCTCTTTGGGCTTGTTGTCGGGCCAAAATCTGAAACAACACAACTAAGTCAAAGATTTGTTTCTATGTGATTTGCATCAAAAGTTTCATGTTCTAAAGAAAGGAAAAGAGAAAACGAGCAATCATTTTTTAAGTGGCCAACCTCTAGCCAGGAAAGGAAGGGATCATCATTTCAATTAGATTGCCAATATCACTCGTATGTATCTACACACACACAATATTTCATTTAACGTTTTTGTCTTGTAATTTAGTAACTAGGAACCTTTTTCCCATGTGTAACACTTAGCTGTCCCAGTTACATTGTGCAACAAGGGCTTTTGACCCATGACCCACAAGTTGCCAACCAATTTTTTTTCTTTTTCCTTTTCGCAGAAGCCCTTTATATACTGAAAAGTGTATTATTGTTAGCATAAAAAAACTAATGTTTATATGTATATGATCTAATATTTTTCATTCCATTTTTTGGGTACTATGCACATTCTGAGTTAAATTTGCACCTATTGCATGGTACAACTAGTGTGCGTAAGTCTGTCTTTTCCCATAGAACATTTCTTCTTAGTTCTTACATTTAATAGTATTTATATTCTGACCTTTACATAGACATATGTGCTAGTTCTCCAACTTATATTTGTGAAGAAAATCAGACATCCCACTTAGGGGGTGTTTGCCTACTCAAGTGGAAGGGGCAGAATCACTTTTTTCTTTAATGCTGCCCCCCTTACAACTTTGGGTTTTGAGGAGTGCTTATATGCTGTGATTAGAATTTGCAAACACCTTCTTATTCATATCAGCGTAAAATCTTCGACCAAAACAATTTCATTCAACTGTATACAAATGACAATTTCATAAAATATCCTTTTTCAAGAAGCCACATCCTGTCACAACTGACAGTACAATCTTAGAAACCTTTTTAAAAGTTTCTTTGGCCTCGATGCACTTAAGTACCAGTCCAAGAATAGAACAAGTCCTTTTGCATGCATATTGTGATTAATAATGAAGAATTTAATGGGGCATGCTTATATATAAAACACAGATAAGCTAGATTCTGAACCAGGGAAGATTTGTGCATACTAGGATCTGTTGCTCTGCGGCTGAAGCACTAGAATTTAAGGCTTCCTCTCTATGAAAAGCTGCAACAATCAATTTGGAAGGAAAAATTAATCCAACTCGTGATGTTTTTAACTTCTCGTAATAACAGTATCTTTGAGATGTAGAAGACTACCTGTGTGGTCCTCATGGTTATGAGCCTGAAAATATTTAAGATGTCAAAATATCAATGAACTCACAAAGTATAGTCCTATAACTATTTGTACGAAGAAACACATAATACGTGGAATATATACACAGAAGCTGAAGAAAAATCACATTTGACTCATAGGGCAAGTATATAGTTTCTGTAGAGACTAGAGAGGAACATACAGGAGGCCTTGAATCCAGTAACTGACGTAGATTCTCATTGTCATTACAAAGCCTAGAGATGTCTTTGTCTTTCTCCTCTATCATTTTATCAGCAAGATCACGGAAAGCACTTTGCTCTTTCTGCAAAGATATAGAGAAGCCATAATAAGAAAATGAAGCTAATAATGATTTCAAAAGAATAACTAAAGAGGCTACAACCTTCAATTTTTTACAGTGTAACTTCAGCTCTTCTAGTTCTTTTTTCAAAATTTGACTGGACAATTCTTCACTTTGCCTTTCCAGTGCTTCGCATTTCACTGTAATAAAATATTGACGTTAATAAGAATATTATCCACTGCATCGACTGGATTGAAAATATGTATATCAAAAAGAGTAAATAAGAAATAATAATTGCACTACATCGCCATGTCTCTTCCACATTTTGGAGGCTTCTATCCCATGCTTCTTTCTCAGATTGGTGTCGTGAAAGAGCAGAGTCAAACTTCAATTGCATGCTCCTAATCTGCTGCTCTGCCATGCTGAGTGCTGCATCTCTGAATAACATAAGTAAAACCAGCGCACTCAAATTCTGTCTCACCAAGTGATAACAAAATCATCTGCTATTAGAATTTGAATATTTCACCGAGTAAAGTAGATGTCATACATTGAGATCCATACCAATCAGACTGATGTTTATGGAATATCTGACTATACAAACACACACACATAACATTTAGAATTCCTATTATAATGTATCATCTTCCTATCTACATTTCTTTACAACTAAGTATCCTTTCTCCTGGTAAATGATGTCAAATGTGATGTTAATCACTTCTTTTAAAACTTTGAAGAACGTAGAACAAGATAACTTGACATAGTATTCCCCAATAAATATGAAACACAGTGTTAGAGCATGTTGTAGAAAAATTAATACTAATACCCAAGTCCAAAATCAATTTGCATCAAGTAAAATTGATTGTTTCATAGGTTACTTGGTTGAAATGATTCTTATCCATACAAGAAAAGAAGTAAGGGGTTAGATATAGGTGGTTTACCTAAAATATAAGGCAAATAAATAAGCAATGGATCCACAGAGCAGTAAAATAATCAATTAACACAGGATAATACAGATATATAGGTCTTCAATGAGTTTGTTATAATTTCACTGGGCTGGAGGGTGGTCATAAGGTAGCCTACAGTGGCATTGTTACAGAAAGCAGCTCCCTCCCTCCACCCACCTTTATGACCACCCTTTGTTTAAAAGAAAAAAGACCCAAAAACCAAACCAAGCTACCAAAAGTCTGATCCAGTACCCAGTACCTTAGTATTTTTGGATCTCTCACCAGTTAAATCATTATCTGATAGTTAGGTACCTAATTTTAAAGTAATCTAACCCTACGTTACATAATCTGATCCAAACCCTTATAATTGACATATATTAATGGATTCTGGAGTCGCTAATGTCGACACATTTTTAACATTTACACTCTTCCACATCGATATCCATGTCTCTTTGCTCTTGAGAAAGAAAATAAAGTTATATCAAATAATCATCTTCTGAAGTAAAAAATTCAAGAGAGGTGTTTGATTAAATTGGAAGAAATTTAAAGGCATGAATTGTATGATATAGTGTATATCTACCATTTGTACTTCAGTACAACACATGTTGTTCCAAGGTTCTAATTTAATATAAAGACTGTACGATTGTATGTAAAGCAATTCTGAAGTTCAATTGGCATAACAATAAAATTTATTACCTGGTGGATATTTCCTTTTCTGAATTACTCAAAACATCTTTAAGTTCCTGGAGAGCTTTATCCTTTTCCGCAGATACTAACTGTATCTCTCTTTCAGCATCCTGAGGAATGTAAACATAATTAATTAAGATCAGCTAGCTATGGTGTGGATACTTCTTTATCATCCATTGTATTCAAAGATAACATGGAACAGTGACTGGATTTACCTTAAGAGCTTCCTCAAGAGCCATGAATTGGTCATTGTCCCTAGCAGCAGCTAATTCTGCATCCTTCTTCTGAAGCAGTGCATGAGCTCGAACTTTATAGGAAGCAAACTCACTTTTGACGCGATCTATCTGCAATGGATAACATGGCAAAAAGTGCATGAATACTCTTATTTCATCTTCAGTCAAGAAGCACAAATGACGCAGTAATTGTTCTTCCATAAAAGAAATGTTCATAGTGTAAAAGGGTAAAATCCAGAATTGAGAGATTAGATGTTCCATATAGGGGTGGAGGAAATATCGAAAATACAGGTATACCGGACTTATCGTATCGAAAAATATCGAATTTATCAAAATTTTCGGTATACCAAAATTTTCGGTACGGTATGGTATCATATCGAAAATTTTGATACGGTAACGGTATATAAATATAGAAATTTTGGTATACCGCGATATACCGAAATATTTTCGGTATATTGAAATATTTCGGTATATCGAAATATTTTCGGTATATTGAAATATTTCGGTATATCGAAATATTTCGGTATATCACAGTAAAACGAAAAAATCAAAATTTTCGGTATACCGTTGTCATACCGAAATTTTCGGTATGAAAACTGTATGATTTTTTTCGATATCGAATTTTCGGTATGACAACGGTATGATATTTTTCGATATCGAAAATTTCGGTACGGTAACGGTATGGCGAAAAAAAATTCGGTATGCCTTACCGTCCACCCTAGTTCCATATTTGGATAATTTAAAAGTAGGCAAAAGAAATATTTTTAGATTTTTTAAAATCCTTTTAATACCTTTTCTTTGGCTTCTTTTAGCTCAGCATCTTTATTATTCAGCAGCTGAGTCTGCACAGAATGTTCCGACTGCAACTGACCTGATAAATAAAAATTAACACTTTTCTCTACATCCCATATGATTATTAAAAAGCTGAAAAGGAAACGGGTACTTCTCAATTTTGCTGCTTCCACTTCCGCATGTATCCGGTTACTCTCAGAAATCTCCAGCTTTGATTTCATGGACTGCAGTGCAGCTTCCAGACCACCTTTCTCTTTCTCCTGAATACACATTATACGGGAAGCATTTTCTAATATTTAACACCAAACTTGCTTAGTTCGCAACATTTACAATATCAGAAGTACAATACAACAAATTGTACATGTTCATTTTCCAAGTGATTGAGCTCCCCTTTCAAAGTCTCCATTGCAGCTCTAAGTCGTGCTGCTTCACCACTTGATGCTGCATCCATCTCTGCAATCTTGGTCTCCCTGTCCATAATTAAAGCCTGAAAACAGGAAAGATAAGAACTCTTAATTAAAATTTAGCATCTTCAACATTCTGGAGCACCAATGTCCTGCTTGTAAAGTGCCAAGAAAAATTTACAAGTCAACTCATCAACAAAATTGAAAAGGTAATTAATTACTGCCATTTATATTTTAAGAGAAGCAAACTGAAGCAGAAAGTATAAGTGCACCCGTAGAGATGAGATTGTCTCAATTGCTCGGCTTCTCTCAGCTGAAGCATCAGCAATTTGGACTTCCAAATTCTCTACTTGCTGGAAAAGAGAATGCCGGGGCAAAGACACCAAAACCGGAAGTAAGAAGCAATTTAAAGTAGGAGAGCAGAAGGAATTGTTCATCTACTGATGCAAGAGTTTGTTCGGATATATGCATGCACTTCACCTTTTGGTGCTTTAGAGAAAGTTCCGCAAGTGAAGCTTTATGCTTCTCATCAGCTACCTGCAGTAATCCTCGCATGTTTTCAACCATCTGCAGAAATGCAAGCACACTGTTCTAAGTAAAATGAAGAGAACACTTTTCGGGGAACATCAATTAGACTTTAAGAGACGAATGCAATGCATGTAGCATTAAAAAAATCAGTAATCGAAAAGGAATGAGCTGTAAATTTTTTAGTAGTAAATATTAAATAAATAGGAAACTAGATCACAAACTTCAGAATGTGAATTGTCCACCAAACCAAATACTTATCTTCTTATGAGCATGATTCACATAGGGTTGCTTTCTATAAGGTCAACTATGTTTATCCTTCATTCAACAATATGCAATGTTCTGTTTAATTTCCTAAACCAAGCTCAAGTTCAAGTTCTAGAACCAACAAAATGGTTTCAAACCCAATTTGTCCGTATCTTTTATTAAGTTATGTTGATATCTCCATCAATCCATCAATTAGAAATCTGCTATTACAAAGATACATTCAGAATGAATCAACTTGAGCCTCACTAATTTACAAATTCACCTGAACATTGGAACTACTTTCAGAATATAAACAACCAGGTGGCATCTACATACTATTGTTAAATATTGAATTGATCAGTAATAATTGCAGCAAAAGCCAAGGTATTATGCAGGGTTGATTTTACGTAATCCTTAGTTAGTGTTGATGCATATAACCTTTTAATATTTTCATAATATTAACTTAGTCTTTGGGGTGAACATTCAAAAAGATTTCTTATATGATCACTTTCACCAGCAAAATTATCTGATTATCTTCCATGTAAATATTTACTCCCGCCATCCCTCCAAAATTTGCAGACCTTCATTTTTTTAGCCGTTTTACTATTAGTTGTAGAATCAAATAACGAAATATTCATAAATTTAACCTAGCAATATTTAATATAACTAACATCTTTACTTTAATATAACGTTTTACCAAATTATCCTCATTCCACTATATTGTTAGAAAGTATGTCATTCTCTCCTTGCAAATTCTGGCGGGACGGTGGGAGTACTTGTTTTTAGCTAAGTATGTAATATGTACTCAGATGTGGAAACTCATATGCTCATTTATTTGCAACAGGATTATGACAATGTTTGATCCATCAATTTCAAGCGAAATAAAAGTAATATGATGAGAAACATAAAACAAAACCATTATAACGTAACAGGTAAACATTTCATAATTGACTGTCCACTATAGATGACAAGGTACCTGATCTTTCTCCAGAAGTGACTGTTGCATTGCTTCCAATGCATTCTCTTTTGGGATTAAAGAATGGCGTAATTCTTCAATGTTGTCCCGAAGTCTACATAAGAGAAATTTGTTAAGTTACATGAAAGAAATACAAATAATTCTAGCATTTGAAAAACTGAAATCTACTAGCATGTCAATGCATCATTCTTTGAGGTTGAATAAAGAAATGTAACAAGTCATACGCTCAAATATAAATGTACACCAACTTTCATCCAGTACCAAGAGCAAAAAAACTTCGTGCAAAAAGGAATCCTCTTTACATTTCATAGTCAGGAAGGCCATTTTAGCGCCGAGGGACATCATATTTCATACGTAGTTTAAGTGTTTAACTAATTGTTCTGGGAATGAAAAGTTCTTTGAATAGCGGAAACTTCCAGGAGAATCACTTAATTGTGCGCAATGACTGTTGGGAGCACAAAGGAACCTTAGATAATTGCAACTATATTTAAACATATATTCTCAAGTTTGAAAAATAATCATGTTTAAATGGCAGAATCAGAAGTCCAGTTATGTAATCTGAGATATTTGGAAATCGCACTTGTTGTTTGCACTTCGTAGTTGCTGCCTCTCTGCATCTATTGCTTTTAGTGCATCATTGGCATGTTGTCGAGTGCGCTCTAACTCTTGCTGTAATGCTGAAAGCTGGGAAGATGCAATGTCAGCTTTCTCGTTAACTTCACGGAACTGAACCTCAAGGTCATCCTTTTCCTGAAAAACAAAATTGCAAAGGAACTGAATCGACTAAAGTAAAACTCTATTACAACATGATGTCAATTTTGTGATAAATAGCAATTCCTCTTAAATTACCCACTCTCACATTAAATCCATTCAACAATGTCTACATCCAGATATTCTTTCACTAAATAATTTTGGATGATAAGCGTTTGCCAGTTGAGGTAATTAAATAAAGCTTATCAGCAATGATGAAAGTCATTACCTAAAAAGAATATTTGGAGAGTGGAATACATTGAGATAACTTGATTAACTAGACAAACTGATTGTGATTTTAGCTATTTGAGCTAGCATCATCTCACATGATTTAGCTCTTAGTTAATTTGTCTAGTGACTGTCAAATTCGCTCAGTCACACACAGATAATGTGCAATTGAGCATCAGAGTATGGAAAAAATCCTCCTGTGGAAACAACTCACAAAGGTGTCATCCAAACTAGTTCATGGTCCTCGACAGCATTGTTTATACCCAGCCTACCTGTGGCCTTAGCTTACACAGTGTACATCTTTTTCACTCTTGCAGTCCGAATGTCATGTTTTTCCCGACTACAATTTTTTATTTGGTCAACTTACAACCTTTGATAAGCCGTCGATTCTCAATTATACCCTCCATTTACTTGTTGGTTTAGCTTACAATCACACATAAGTCTACATTTTGTCATGAGACAATTACAGAAAATTCACTTAAAATTAACTTTAACTTTTGAAGCAGGACTCTTCTTTTGAGCAAAAAGAGCAAATTTTTTCTTGTAGGTACTTCTCTTAAGACCAGTAAATTGTTCCCATAGAGAAGCATACAATCTACATAAATTCAGCCAATTCTAGCACAAAATGCTTTCTGTAATTCTGGAAGCAATAGAATAAGTTCAAGCCCACCAATAAATTAAGGCTCTATCATTACTTTCTGACCCTTCAAGCCTATAAATACCAACGCATAGAAGCTAGGTACTCATGTTGCTTTTTAACTATATAAACAGAATTATAAATATGTTAATGAGTCTTGTTAAATATTGAGGCATGAGACTGATAGAAGCTTCTTAGTCCTAAGTAATCATCATAATAAACTCTCTTATCCAGTTTCAGAGGTGCAAATTCTGTTGTGGTCAGTTCAAGGAAATCTCTTACTTCTCTATGTATTATCTACAAGCCATGATAAACATTCACCAGGTACTGTTTAACGTCTCTCAAGTTTGTACCTTTCAGACTTTCACTTACTCCATTGAAACCTCTATCTGTATTCGGGGGGCTGATAGGCTCAACCTACTACAAGCTAGATGTTGCCTGTCAAACGACAAGTGGGTCCAATACTTGAAATCCTACAGCTAAAGCACTTGATGGAAGATAATTTTGCTTATGCTTAAAGCAATAGAAATAGCAGATGTTCTTTTCAAAAAAGAAAAGAAATACTCACTCCGTCCCGGAGAAAATTGCACACATGGTTGTGCACAAAAGTTAAGCAAAATGTATTTTTTGAACAAATTAGTGGCATATGAAAAAATGTATATATTTTTGTGAGTGTGCACAAAAATCAATGTTAGATTTTTTGGAGTGTGCATGTTATTGTGGATGGATCGAAAAGGCAAGTGCCCAAATTTCTCGGGGATGGAGGCAGTAGTAAATGTTGAGAAGTTCTTCAAAATGCACAAGAACATAACATGAACTTACATATGTAATGTCTAACCTCATGTACTCGGTCATGATACATGGATTCAAGCTATTATATCACTAAGTATCATGGATGAGTCAAAAATTTTGATTATGCGGGTCCATGAAATACATAACAATACTGCTTTCAGCAATAGTAGTCAAGAAACGATACATGAGTTTTATGCCAACCAAAAAAAAAAAACTGGTGCCAGGAGAAGAGGCAAGATGAATTAAAACAGCCAGAATAAAAGGAGGCAAAGGAAGAGCCACTTACTTTCTGCACCTCCTGAATACGCTGTTTGGCCCTTTTATGAAGCCTGTTGAACTTTAGATCGAGCTCGGAATACTTTTCCTCTCGCTCTTTTATTTCCTCATCCATCTTCCTTTGAGCTACACAAGAGTAATGAAACATGAAATTTCTTACACCAAGTAAGTTAAAAGGATCGAGAAATTCAAGATATCACTTATTCTAAACAAAGTCCATCAAAAGTACCACCATAAATATAAACCTTTTCAAATTTAAAGAAAATAAGTATCGTATTCCAAATTGAAGACTACGAATCCAATAATTTAAGAATATATCATCTATTCATCTCTAAACTGACAACATAATACACAACCTTCAGCAAGTTTAGCAGAAAGCTCCTGTGCGTTCGTATCTGCCTCCAAGTGTGCAGCTCTTAGATGCTTAAGAGCTTCCTCTGCAGCGGCTCGTGTTTGCCTTTCCTCAACAAGTTCTCTCTTTAGAGAGTCAATTTCTCCACGAAGCTCACTGTCACCATCTTGATGCCCCGAGTCATGCTCCTGCACTTTTTGTTGGTCAAGCCGGCTAGAGTCCAAAAGATGATTCTGTAGACCCTCATACTGAGATTTCATATATTCATTCTGGAAATTAAGCTCTACCACCATCTGTACAAGTTCATCATGGCTGTAATAAGAAAGTGTATCACCATCACTCAACCCATTCTCCTTTACGAGATTATGTTCCATAAGATCACTGGAGCCAAGCTCCTCATTCTTGTGCTTCAAAATATCATCTGCATGATTTTCCAGCACGCCACCACTTCCGCCCCCTTCTTGCGACATTATTGCAAGTCAATCTAGATGAAGCAACCTTACTTTTTATTCATCTTCTGAAAGTTATTTTAACTATAATTCACCTCACCGAAAGCTGAAAACATATGCAAAGGAATAGACGAATTACAAACACAATACAAAAATAAACAATGAAACAGCATTGCCATCATACTCTATCAAAATAATCTTACAACAGCCTCCACCAAAATTGTATACGTATTCATTGAAAAAAAAAAAAACTTCAGATAAGACGATCAGAATCACTTAACTTAAGCTCATCAATGAAACAGAGAAGTAAGAAAATAATAACCATTAAGCAACAAACACAGGTAACCAACAAACCCCCAATTGCATCAATTCAATATAAAATGACAAAACTAAATGCACGAAACAATAATTCAGAAGGTGATTGAACTCGCATCTTACTCGATAAATTACTGAGATCGTGGAATTACCCTTGAGATCTACCAAATCAGATTCGAATTGCCAAAAGAACAATTGTATAACCAAAACTACTAAATCAACGATTGAAATGGGGGCTCTGTTCTCGCCAAATCACAACTCCACTCGGCCCCTCACTTCACAAGCTGCCATCACACAGAAATCAGCTTCAACTTTATGTATTTGTTCATCAAAGGGCAGTTTCGTAAAAGTCCAGTAATCTGATTATAATTTATAGCAGATGGAGGGGTTCCAAATTTCCAATTTGGCTTACAAAAGGTATTGCGAAGTTTTGAATAGAAAAAAGAATAGGGGAAACAAAATGTTAAAAATTAAAACCCCATAATAAAATAGTTGCTTAGATCTTAGAAAAAGTCTAATATGCAATATTGCATCCAATATTTTCAAATGTAAATTCGCAGATTCAATAAAACTTTTAAAGAAAATTCTCACCACCACCAGAATGTAAATCATATAAACATATTTGTGCTACTGTAAGATAAAATGTGTGCTACTATATTTTAAAAAGTTATTTTTTTGTACTTTTAACTATAAGAATAATATATATTTTTACAATAACAAATATGTGTTTCTTAATTTATTTTTTATTATTAATTTTATGTTGATAATATGTTGTTAATGCAATAATACCTTACATACGTTACTATCTCGCCACTCCCAGAATGTATACCACATGAACATATGTGTGCTACTGTAAGACAAAATGTGTGCTACTGTAAGACGAAATGTGTGTTACTACATTTTAAAAAATTAATTTTATCGATATCTCAAAATGTATACCACATGAACATATGTGTGCTACTACATCTTAAAAAATAATAATTTCTGTAAAAATCAATAAATATTTATGAAAAATAAATATTTTTTTCTTATAATAATACACATATTGATCTTACATTGTATTAAGATGTTTGTTTTCTACAAAAACAAATGAATATATGTAAAAAAACAACAACATTTGTTCTTATAGTAGTACACATTTGACCTTATAGTAGCATAAATTTACTCATACAGTATCACCAACTGGAAGCGAAAATCCTGAAATTTAAAAATTGTCCAAATCCGACCCGACCCGTTCAAGATCCGTGAATTTTATTACTTTGACCCTATTGACACACGAGTTTTCAAAATTTTACTTTTTTAGCATATATTGCATGTGCAATATTGCACGGGAGACATACTCCATTTCTTAATTTCTTGCTAATTGAGTAGAATTAAACATATTTAAAGGAAAAATCTTATTATATAAATGAAATATATTTGACTGAAAAAGTAAAACATACAACTATTTATTTGTTGTACTTTATCTGTCTCATAGCTACTTTCACACTTATTTTATTTGGACGTTTCAATTCTATTTTTACACACCTTAAAAGAAAAATTTTCACACTCACAAAAATTAATAAAGTACACTTTTTTATTTAATTATTTAAATTTATACTTAAATTAAGAAAAAAATAGAATAAAGTAAAAAAAAATAGTGTTTTAAGGGTTATTTGTAAAATTTTATTTAAAAAGTAAAGAAGTTAGTTGGATTGAGTGCAACATGAGCTCAAAAGTGAAAAATTAATAGCATTTTGTGTAAATATGTAAATATTGTGAGGGCGAAATTTATAAAAGAGTTTCCTTTTTTTTGTCTGCAATTTTTTGTGGGACGTAAAAAAGAGGTCTGTAAGTTCTTATGGGATAGAAGGAGTGTCAATTTTAAATAAATGGGCCGCTAAATGGACTGTATCCATTTTTTTTTTTGGAGCATATGCTTATTCTCATTGTTTTTTTTTTAACGGTAAAAGAGATTTTATTGATATAGAATATTAGATGTACATGTATAAGAAATACCTTATATATTCTATCTTCAGTTGCAATCTCTTGGATAAGTTGAAACTCCTTATATATTCTATCTTTAGTTGCAATCTCACTCCAATTACATTCCATTTGCTTAAAGATAACTTACAAAGCTAAACAACACTCTCTCGATTTTTTTACACCACTGCAATATAAAGTGCATCAATATATAAGTTCCCCTAAAATCTATTATTATGTTTTTCAATACACTGTTATATATTACTTTGACATAAAATTAAATACGATGCTATTCAAATTCCAAAACAAACATACATATATTTACTAATTTCAGGATTCTAAATTTTAACTTATTTTGTACAATTAGATCCTAAAATAAATACACTTAAAATAATTTTCTTAACTACATTTGATTTTGAGAAAAAATGTAAATTACATACTTTTAGAATATAATTATTTTAATAAATAAAACTATCTATTTTCCATAAACATGCACATTTAAGAATAAATAATTTTATGCTTGAAAACAAACTTATTAAAAAGGTTTTGATCCACTAAGCAAAATATGTTTTGAGTTTTTTTTTGCAGTTTTTCCTGTCAAAAGTTTTGATATGGCGTGTCAACCAACTCTAATACAGTGACATTTAGTGATCTATTTTTCCCTCTTATACCGTTTACTGACAATTTTATTATCCTTATATTTCAATCGATTTGAATATTTAATGTTATTTATTAATTGACCATTGTTAAGCTTATTTAATTTACAGAATCCAAATTAAATTTGATCTATTTTTAGTAATCAATATCTTCAACTCAATTTATTAGACTATTAGTAATAAACCAAATCAGCTAATTTTATATATTTAAAAAAAAATGAAAGGGGTATAATTAATTAGCAATCAATTTATACAGCTGATTTATTTAAAAAAACCAGAAAGGAATTTAATTTAGTTCATACATTTCAAGAATTTTATCTTCTATTTTTTTTAAACATTATTCTCCCCAAGCTATCTCCAGAATGAAGAATCATTACTAGAAATACATTTTTTATAAACCACCTAGCCACCAGGCTCCTCACTTGAGTGAGTGATTTGGGTTCGATTCTCATTGGGAACGAATTAGGAGGGAGATATAAGGCTGAACTTGGAGATTTGGGTGTAAGGAGACTTGGTGTACTAACTAATAACAACTAACATTTACTGATAAAAAAAAAATACATTTCTTATATTAAAAATAATATTTTTACATTATTCTTTTTTGGTTGAATATTGAAATGCAGGACATTCTCATTAACTTTCTTAAATTAAAACCTTCTTCCCTTTGACAAAGGAGCATGTATTATGTGAAATTTGTTGAAATGTATATAATTAAATATATTTATAAATATAATAATATTTTATACTGTGATCTTAATTTTACAAAGTTAATAATATCAATAAATGCTTGTGATGATATTAATAAATATATTTAATTATATTAATTTACAAAGATAATAATACATATTAATAAATATATTTAATTATATTAATTTCATTATATAAAACTTTAAACAAAGTGGGCTGGAAGAGAAGAGCCTAGTACAACTGTAGAATCATCTCATACTTCTGCAGTGCTGACAAAACCCAAACAAGAGAGATTAGAAAAAGTGATCTTTCTTTAAAATTTGAAAGCAACAGCCCAAATGCCAACCCATGTGACCGTTGGTGCCCACATCCTGAATTCTTTTCACATTACGTTAACTAGCCGTTTCGATTTGAAAAAGTTTAAAGCTAAAAAGGGAACACAACAACGCTCAATGTTTGTTTTTGTCTTTCTCTCACATGAATAAATTGTGGGTCTGGTAATAGACTCTAGTGCCGCCCTCTCGGAAACATAATCGGGGTCTGGGTTTAATTTTTCGGATAACCAAGACATTGAAATGGTTATATCTGATGAGAACAATCTTGTTCGAATTAAACCCGAAAATGCGCAAGGTAACTGTTTGAGAAAATGTCTCTGTGGTTGAAATGTGCTTTAAAAGCTACATCATTAATGAAATGTTTCCTTTTTCCTGTGAAAATGAAGGTGGAGGAGTAATGGGTGGGACAAAGTTTGCAGCTGAGATGAGAGCCAAATCCAACAGAAGAGCTCTTAGTGTTATTAATCATGAATTAGGAGCCAATTCATGCCGTGGTGTTGCCAGCAAGCGAGGCTTGACACAGTAAATTAAATTTTAAAAGTTCAGACATTCAAAATTTATTGTCTTGATTTACAGCTAAAGTGATGGACTTTTGAATCTTGAATCTCAGGAAGGAAGAGCTTTGTAATAAAGATGCTGCCTTTGGAGCATACAGGCAAATAACAAGGTAAGAATATGGCCCTTTATTTCAAATTTCTCCCTTTTAGAATACACACTTCCCCCCTTTGAAAAATTTATATGATTTGGTCAATTTGGATATTACTGAAGTTGAATTACTTGATCTGTTAAGGGATTATGCCGCAGAAACGGCAATCTCACAGCGGCCAGGGGTAAGTGGTTTTTCTGCATATGTTTATCATCGTTCTTTCATTTTGTGTTTTCATATGTGGGCTTTTGATGTAGATTATACATGAAGCTAAAAAGTTAAAGACATCGGAGGATGAGATCACGATATGGGAAGATATATCTTTATCAGATGCAGAGGATCATAAGGACCAACCTGTCCCAATGTCTTTGGAACATTCGGAATTTAAAAGGAGGGAGAAAGATCAAATGGTATGCACCCTTTGTCCCTTTCTTCTTTGTTTGATGTTGTGGGAAGTAATGAGCAATTTATATTTGACACCTTGCAGGAGGAGATCGAAATGGAAGACATATTTGAAGAAACTGGTACAGATATTGATGGCAGTGACGCAACAAATCCACTTGCTGTGGTTGAGTATGTGGAAGATATATATGCATATTACAAGAAAATGGAGGTAAGAAAGGGATAATTTGCTGTTTAGCTTATGTTTTATAATTGATTGTTTCAAGGTTGTGTGAGAATAGTGGTCAAATTGACATTTGAACACTCGATTTAAATTGTTATAGGTCGGAAACTGATGTGATAATTTAGATGTAGAGGAAGGTTTCTTTGGAACTAGGGATTTCAAGAGGGCGGGTCTAGGTTGAGTTTGGTCCGGTAAATAAGTGACTGGGGGCATGTTGGTCCAAACCAGCTCACTTATTTTTAAATTAATTTTAAAATGCAATCATATAATTTGTTCCTTTTGATAATTTCAGTAGGCAGGTAAACATTGTTAACTCAATTTTCAACCCCTTCATCATCTATGATCTTTCAAAAAATTTACAAAACTCCTGCTGTGAGACATATTGCATCAACATATTGTTTTATACCAACTTGTGTGGCTGGTGAAACTTGACTCCACATCATTCATAATTTTCACATTAAAGAAGCCATCATAATTCTAGAAGTATATTTGAATGGTTGGAATCAAACAAGGTAGCAAACACTCTGAACCAACTCTTCCTTCCTCCGTTTGAAAGTTATAAAAGTATTGCTTGTTGCAGAGCTCAAGCTGCGTATCACCTGACTATATGTCACAACAATTTGACATTAATGAAAGAATGAGGGCCATTCTCATTGATTGGCTCGTAGAGGTAAGCATCAAGCTCATAGACAGTCATTCTTCTATATAGTGAAACAGAAACTTTAAGTCTTCATCTGCTTGAAAATTCCATTAGTACTCATTATTTTTGTTTTTGTTCCTAACCAACAGGTACACCACAAATTTGATCTTAGAGACGAGACATTGTTTCTAACCGTGAACCTTATTGATAGATTCTTGGAAAAGCAATCCGTAGTGAGAAAGAAGCTACAGCTTGTCGGTCTCGTAGCAATGCTGTTGGCATGCAAATACGAAGAAGTGACTGTTCCTGCTGTGGATGATTTGATTTTCATTTCAGACAAGGCTTATAAAAGGACAGAAGTGCTCGAGATGGTAATCATTTCACAGCAATAAATTCTCATTCACTCATCTATTTCAGAACCAACCCTTCTTTCTGTCTTTGTTTTGTCCAGGAGAGCTTGATTCTCAACACTCTGCAGTTCAATATGTCCATTCCAACCCCATACGTGTTCTTGAGAAGATTCCTTAAGGCGGCTCAATCAGACAGAAAGGTCAGCAGCAGTTTGTATACAATCTTAATTTTGCAGAGTCAGAAAGAATTGCCAGAGCAAAAACTTGTATAAAATTCATAAATCCTACCCAACAAACCCAAAAACTTGTATAAAGTTCATTAGATCCATTACGTAAATGAATAAAAGATGAGATAAAGTTCACGTGAACCATTAGTCATTACCTTAATTAATCTCTGCTGCCATGTAACAGCTGGAGATGCTTTCTTTCTTCTTGATCGAGCTTTGTCTCGTCGAATATGACATGCTCAAGTACCCTCCATCTTTCCTAGCCGCGTCTGCTGTATATACTGCTAGCTGTACACTTCACGGTGTTTCACAGTGGAGTATGGCCTGTGAATGGCACACCACCTACTCAGAAGAGCAGCTTCTGTGAGTTGCCATTTTATAAATCTGTTAGTTGGCAATTTTATCCGCAAATCAACTGAAAATTTATTTGTTCTGTTTTCTTGATTCAGGGAGTGCTCAAGAATGATTGTGGGCTTTCACCAGAAGGCGCAAACTGGAAAACTTACAGGGGTTCATAGAAAATATAGTGCATCCAAGTTCGGGTATGCAGCACGATGTGAACCTGCACATTTCCTTGTACAAACAACTCAACAATAAGCAGAGCATGCATGTACAGTTTCGTACTAACATATGTGACTTCTGTAATTTTGTTGACATAATTGGGGAGAAGATCAACTGTTCTTGGGTTGGGAGTTTAGTATTACCAAATAAGCTCTATTGTATTACCAATAACATCCCCCCCTCCCTCTCTTGGGGGGTGTTTGAGTTTCTACAAAAGCTGATTCATCATCAACTTGTACACTTTCTGATTCTGTACCATCTGATAATAAGTTCAATGACACATATTTCTCACTCAGAGTTCTTTCCATGGAGAGGAAGTCTTGTGTTTTTTAGCCTCCAAGGTGTGAGATTTGTGTGGTG
>JAPKLY010000094.1:454836-471327 GCA_026898435.1 Prunella vulgaris
TTCATACTGCTTTAAACATTTATTTATGCCATTTTATAATGGGTTGGTATATTCATGTTGAAAGTATAGATTTAGAGCTGTTAAAAAAACGAGTTGTTCGTAAGCTCGACTCTTAAAGGCTTGAACTCGGCTCGTTTATTTTGATAAATGAGATGAGCTCGTAATATACTCAATAAACTAACAAGTTAGCCCATGCTCGACTTGTTAGACTTTATAATTAAATATTTTATGATAATTTCACTATGCTCGTTAGGCTTAGCTCGATAGATGTTATGATTATATTGAAAAATATGTTTTTACTTTGTATAGCTAACTGAGTATGAGCTTAGTTATCGAAAATAAATATTTTATCACTGTACTTTTAAATAAAACGAGTGCTATTTATTTACTACAAATCATTCTAAGTTAAATAGTACAAGTTGCATTGCATATAATGTGGTGATAACATATCACAGAATGTCATTTTATCAGTTTCTTGTAAACAAGTACAATACCTATATATGAGAGATTGAACAACCCATGATGTATAAAGCTCAGATTGACTTGTGTTGACCAATATTACATTAGTGCATGATGATGCACTGAATATGACCTACATAAAGGTAATTCTTTCGTACTTACTAAATTGATGAAGAATTAAACCTCAACGTCTGTTGATTTTTTAAATTTTTGTTCCTTAAATAGGATTGTGTATGATCAATTTGTGTTGCTTTGATTTATTCGTGTTGCTTTGATCAATTCGTGTTGCTTTGATTTAATTGTATGATACTTTTCTTTATCTCATGCATATCTTAATATCCATTTAATTCCATCTAAAGTATGAATAAGTCTCTTGTGTACATAGTAGAATTCAAGTATATTTTTTAAAAATTATATAAAATACATTTAAAAAATTACACATATTATTACTTAAAAAAATATTTTTAAAAGTACAATTTTCGGTAATAATATCTATAATTTATAATAATAAATGATGTAATTCTTTAAAAATAACATTTGAATTATATACGGCACTAATACATACAAGATTAAGTCTTAGGTGTTGCTTGATAGGCAAAATAAGGACAATACTATGAATTTTTGTACTGATTTTATTTTATTTGGTAGAACTTAGAAGATATAAATTTACACTGATCCAATATTTATCTTATGATCTAGTAAAAAAAAATAAAAATCGTATTACACCCTTTTTACTCTACAATAAATTATCTCACATCTCCCCATTATAATTTACTTTTATTCTTATATATCTACATATACACTTTATCAAATAAAATTATATTTTCTCTCTACATGTTATACCCTACCAAAAAAATATTTTTTAAAATTATTTGTAAATAATATTATATAAATTTTATTTATAAAATTTGTAGCACCCAATATTGATTACGAATTACCAACTCCCTAAACTATAGTTTGGTGGGGGCAATAAGACGATGATTGGTAGCACTTTGCTTTATATTACAAGAAAAGGCAATTTCAACATCTCCGCCGCTACTCCTCTTTTACATAGAGAGAATAGGAATGAACGCCATGGCCATGTCAGCCGCTACCGCCACCGCCACCAACAACCCCCTACACCCCCTCAAATCTGCCACCGCCACCACCCAAATAGCGGCGTTTCCTAGAAAATTCTCTCTCCCATCCATCTTGACCTCTAACAAGGCTATTTCCGTCACCTGCTCGTCCACCACTGTCCAAACGCCTACTGCAGCCGCCGCCGCCACCTCCTCAGATCGCGTCTTCAACTTCGCCGCCGGACCCGCGATTCTCCCGGAGAATGTCCTTCTCAAGGCGCAATCGGAGCTCTACAACTGGAATGGCTCGGGAATGTCGGTCATGGAGATGAGCCACCGCGGCAAAGAATTCCTTTCCATTATTAAAAAAGCAGAATCGGATCTCCGAACCCTCCTTAATATCCCAGAAAATTACCACGTCCTCTTCCTTCAAGGCGGGGCCACCACTCAATTCGCCGCCATCCCGCTCAATCTCTGCAAGCCCGATGACGTCGTCGATTACATCGTCACCGGATCTTGGGGCGATAAAGCCTGCAAAGAAGCCACCAAGTACTGCAAGCCCAAAACCATTTGGAGCGGAAAATCTGAAAAGTATACCAAAATTCCAAGCTTCGACGCCCTTGAGCAGACCCCGGGCGCCAAGTATTTGCATATATGCGCCAATGAAACAATTCACGGCGTTGAATTCAAAAATTACCCTAAACCCGCCGACGAATCCACGATTCTCGTAGCTGATATGTCCTCGAATTTCTGCTCCAAGCCGGTCGACGTGACTAAATTCGGCTTGATCTACGCCGGAGCTCAGAAAAATGTGGGCCCATCTGGGGTTACAATCGTGATCATTCGATCGGATTTGATCGGAAATGCTCATCCAATTACGCCGGTGATGTTGGACTACAAGATCCACGCTGACAACGAGTCACTTTACAATACGCCCCCGTGCTATGGAATATACATGTGTGGGCTCGTGTTTGATGATCTGATTTCGCAGGGTGGGCTAAGCGAGGTGGAGAAGAAAAATGAGAAGAAGGCGCAGCTTTTGTACGACGCCATTGATGGGAGCAAAGGGTTCTACAGGTGTCCAGTGCAGAAGAGTGTGAGGTCGCTGATGAACGTCCCGTTTACTCTGTCGAACCCGGAATTGGAGGCAGAGTTTGTGAAGGAGGCAGCGAAGGAGAAGATGGTGCAGCTCAAGGGGCATCGATCGGTTGGAGGGATGAGAGCCTCGATTTACAATGCCATGCCTTTAGCGGGAGTTCAGAAGTTGGTGAATTTCATGAAGGATTTTCAGGCGAGGCACGATTTCTGAAAGTATTGCAATTTTTCCTCTTCTTCCTCTTGAATCTTGATGGTATTGTAGTAGCGTTTTCTTGAATTTGCAACCCAGTTTGCGTCTCTAGGTATGCTTAGCTGATTTTGTTTGAACTTGTGGAATTTGAATTTTGATAGTTTATTACCTATGTGATGAATGGTGATCGAAGTTTAGCAGAATGTTAGAAGCTACTGTTGCTCTTGATGATCTGTAACAAGCTTGGAAATCAATAAAATTTGAGATTTTTGTGTTTTTGAAAGATAGGGGCTAATAAAATAATAAGAAATCGTAGCCGGCACTTTAGCACTCTGTTTGATCTACTTTTTGTATTAAAGGCAACTTGTGCCTGCAAGAGACGAATCCGAGAATGTTTTTCTTCTATGGGAGGATAATATACTAATATACCTGATAGAGAACGTCCTATTTAGAATCAATGAAGGATCGTAAACGGAACAAAGTTTCAGAACTTAGCTCTCATTCTTACCTTGCCGGATTTTCCAGGTAAGTTGTTAATTTCCCATTCTTCTGACTTCTAATGGAAATGCAGGTTTAATGCATTGGTGAAGAATAAGCAAAATGAACTATAAATAGGCAGTTCATTCTTAGTGGTTGCATATCTCTTCTTTTTACATTAACAGTTTGTTTAGTGCAACAAATATCACCATCCCTTTGGAAATGGCACTATCCCCCACTTGTAAGTTTCTTTTTGCTGTATTGTGCTTGCTGGAGTTTTGGGCCTCTCAGGCAACTGCTCGGACATTGCCAGATGCATCAATGGTTGAGAGACACGAACAGTGGATGACTCGATATGGACGTACTTACAAAGATGATGCGGAGAAGGCTAAAAGATTCAAAATATTCATGGAGAATGTGAACTACATTGAGTCCTCCAATTCAGCAGGGCTTCGGCCTTACAAGCTTGACATAAACAACTTTGCTGATTTAACGAATGAGGAATTTAAGGCAACTAGAAATGGATACAAATTGGCATCTCATAAGTCATCTAAAGTTTCATCTTTTAGGTATGCAAATGTGACTGCAGTTCCATCAAGCATCGACTGGACAAAGAAGGGAGCTGTTACTGGTGTTAAGGATCAAGGCCAATGTGGTAAGTGAATACAACATCTGTTCTAATGTAACTACCATTTTAGAGAGAAAAAATGTCACAAAATATTTGTTATTAAATGGTTTTTTCAATCTTTGTCATTTTCTTAATTTTGGTATTTCTTATTTATTAAGATACAAGAATCTATTTGAAACACCCAAAAGTGTATATTAGTCATTTTATAACCATTAGTACAGGTATTAAATGATATTAATCGATAGTTAAGTTGGAACTCAGAGAGTTTAAATCATCCATACTGTTAATTGATTTTCCACGAGTTACAGATATTAATCCCCATCTTTGAAAATACAGGGTGTTGCTGGGCATTTTCAGCTGTTGCAGCAACAGAAGGTATTAACCAGCTAACTACGGGGACTTTGGTTTCATTATCTGAACAAGAACTTGTGGATTGCGATACAAGTGAAGATGAAGGATGCAACGGTGGTCTCATGGACAATGCCTTTGAGTTCATTATCAGCAACCATGGCCTCACAACTGAATCAAACTACCCATATGAGGGAACTGATGGCACTTGCAATACTAAGAAGGAATCCCCCATTGCTGCTAAAATTACAGGGTACGAGGATGTTCCAACCAACAGTGAGTCTGCACTAAAGAAATCTGTGGCTAACCAACCCGTCTCTGTAGCAATTGATGCTAGTGGGTCGGACTTCCAGTTCTACTCAAGTGGAGTTTTTACGGGGGAGTGTGGAACGGATCTTGACCATGGAGTAACAGCAGTAGGGTATGGTGCAACTAGCGATGGAACCAAGTATTGGTTGGTCAAGAATTCATGGGGAAGTAGCTGGGGTGAGAGTGGATACATTAGAATGCAAAGGGGCGTCAGTGCTGCGGAGGGACTCTGTGGCATTGCTATGCAAGCTTCTTACCCAACTGTTGATGCTTAAATCATCAACTTATTAAAGATATGGATAAAGCTGTACAGACTTCCCTACAACGTTTTACTGCGTGTTTAGTGTGTTCTGTTTATAATGCGTTTGTGGATGTGAAATATTGTAAGCTTCCTTTGAAAGAAATTGGATGTAAAGAAAGAAAGGTTAAATCAAAGAAATTATAGTTTTATTACCTCCTTTGCATAGAAAATAATCTGTCTACTTGCCAACTTATTGCGCATATAGTCTAAACTGATGATTTGAGGGCTAAATCTTTCTTAAATGCTGCAGAGATTAACGATAATTCATGCCCTACTACATATGGTTTATAACTATATATGCATACATGCCATGGCTCCAAATCATTTTTCCTTAAAACCATATTTTATTAATTAAACACACAATGTTACCTTCTGAATAAAAAATTGCAAACTACAGATTAAATTGGACCTTGCCTAAAAGCAACCCAAAAGAATGATAAAAGAAGGGCATTGTAGACTCATTCATCTCATAAACAAACTAATAATGTGAGCTTTCATAATACAACATTTTAAAATTTTAATCAACTCTGCAAGAAGAAAGCAAGGTTGCACAAAAGCATGATGCTCTTATGTGCTCTAAGCACATGGATTTAACGTTCAAGACGTATATCAAACATGTTTCATGTGTCCATAGTCCAGAACTGATCCTACGTTCAAAAACAAAAGAAAAAGACAAGGAGAAATACAAATTACTATAGCTCGTCCCCTTTCTCCTCACTCCCCGAGGTCAAATACCCAGAATTGTCATTTGAGGGATTCACATAGATTTTCAGAATTCCTTCATCACCAAGGGCATTTCCTCAGAAACTTTCCACTTTATATCCATTTAGTAACACCAGAATCAAACTCCGGGGTGACAATAAGTGCATCTTCATGCATTCCATTATCACTTCTCACTTAAATAGGGTGGAAAGCACAAGCCTATCAGACCTTGTCTCAGCTTTCACATGATCGTCTTTCAAAATCTTATCTATACTGCATATATCAAGACTCTCACTCTTCGTTTTCCCACTGAATCTGTGCTCACTTGCAATAACATGATTATCCTCAAACCACCTTGACTCAGTTGCATCTTCTGGCATTTCCTCGTAATTTGGTGGCGTTATGCTTGTCTTCTGTGGTGGGTTGGTTACTTGTGTATTGTCTATTTCAGCTTTTGATGCTTCTCTTTCTGGTGGCTCGTTTTTGTCAGCCAAAGTCCTCAATATTATCTTACCAAGCACAAACCTGATCTCACTTACATTTCCCTCTGTCAGCAAGCGATAATTTATCTCCCGACTCCTTTCTTTGGCCTCTACAGCATTAACACCATCTGCCTTGATGTTAAATATATGCTTGACTCGTTGCCCTGATTTCGGAGGTACAAGTGCCTGAAATTCAAAGTGATAAATACAAAATATGATCACAATGGCTACACTCATCATGCTTCAAGATTTTTCATTATGATTTTATTTCTAAAACACAATTAGATCACCACCCTTTAATCATTTATCTTGAATTGGAAGTTTGATCCTGTGTCATAATACAAAGGCCAAGCTATTAACACCACCAAAAGACTTTTTCCCAAACACTCCTAGTCGAACAAATATCAAAACGTTTTAAGTCAAACATTGTTTAAGATGTACAGTTCATACTGAGCAAAAACCTTGATTTTAATGTTTTCAAGGGGTGTTTGGTCCATGTAAAAAGGTGGGGTTTGTCACATGTGTAGTAATTCATAGGACGGAAATGAAAAGGGCAAAGCACAAATTGTGGAACAATTATTGCCGACAAAAAAATGCATATGTTTAATTTAAACAACATTTTTTTTGGGAAGCAATATTTGTAAGCAAGGATAGTCGGAGAACAAGGAAAAGTTAACTCATGTAGTTCACACACATTTTATCCTTTTTCACTTTCCCGCAGTCCATCTACAAGCAAAATGTATTTGTAGTCCACATTAAAGTAACACAAGTAATTAACACACAAATATGGCATTCTCTGCATTAATTTATCACAAATTGATCTAGTTTGAACAAACACACTATGGTCACAAACATGTTTTTATCTGCATCCTCAAATCATAGATAATATTAATCATGAAAAATATAATTACAGAAACAAACTAATCATATATTAGGTTGGTAAACCCAATTATTGACGAAGAGAATGCCGATCCACATAAGTTCATAGTTCTAAAATTACAATAAATAATGTAATGCCACATTTTTTTTCTATATTGGCTACATTCTCTACAAGAAACTCTGAAAACTTGAGAACTCAAAATTGAAATTTGTGAAAGAATTAAATAGTTATAAAGTAGTTTTAGGCTTCACTTAATGGAAAAAACAACAAAATCTGAAGTGATTAACAAACAAGAATACAATAGGATAGCATAATAACTCAGTAAATTATTGATCATCAGGTTTTAGATAGTAAACACTCTTCTCTCACTAGGATATGGATAGTCTAAAACCAAAAAGTAGTAACAACCAAAATTGCTATACTTACCAAACAAGAGCATGGAGACTCTGGGAATCTGGCCATTGATTTCAAGAGGCATTTCTTGTTCACGAGAATATTAACAGAGTCTCCCACTTGTTCAGCAAACTTAGTTACTCTCTCAGCTATTTCATCATCTGATAGGTGGTCAAAAGCATCTAAGATTTCAGGCACGTATATTCTTGTACTTGGAGCTTTTTCTTTTGCAATCTTAATGCTATCTTCCCATGTTCTATGATAAAGAAGTAAACCGAAGGTCCAAACCACAACAGCATGTTGGGGATTAGTGAATATTGCCTGATGCAATGCCAAGATGGCAGTCCTGTTCCATAAATTTGAGTAAGAAAAAGAATTTATACACACACACACTCACACACCACAAATATAGTGATGATAACAAATACACACACACTTACATAAAGCAACAGAAAAAATAAGGCAAACATAACTATTGATGTTTTAATTTACTCTCAACAATGTAAAATACCTAAATAACAATCATGGAGAAAACTGAGCAAAACTATACTAGTAAACAAGTTAGTAGAAATGTGAGCACATGGAAAAGGTAGAGGATGATAAGAAAAGAAGTGGAAAGGAATTGATTCATAAGTGGGATCTGGGTAGGGGTTATCTACTTGGTTCATATTCCCTTGTGAATGATTATAGATTATCCAACATTGCTTTTCAAACGTTAGTATGGTTGAACACTGTTTTGAGGCAAAAATGGACACTTTGCTAATCTACTACCTCCATATAATAGCTCAGCAATTCACACATATTCCATATGTGAGTGCAGACACATATACAATAATATATATATGTACTTCATATACCCACATGTTACTACTATTTTTCAGATGAAAGAAATAAGAAAGAAGAATCTCTTACCACACACTATTCGTACAAGGCCGGTCACAACCAAACAACTGATCCAAATGGAAAAATAATTTCTGAAAAAGGAATGACGTTGTCAAGAATATGTCAAAAGAAGAAGATAATGAAAAGATGAAGATGAGAAGAAAACAACAATAGACAAAGTGAGGTTCGAGGACAAGCAAGAAGAGACATGTTATGTGCTGGTAAATTAGGCAAATAATATATGGCAGTAGGCCAACAAAGCTAACCATGAACATTGAAGAACGTAGGCCAAATTGATTATCCATCTTCTCAGATAGGTATGCTGCCTGCCACATATTGAGGCTTAGTCCAGAATCCAGATATGCTCAGCTCAAAAAGTTGAGCTCTGAACCAAAAAAAGAAAAAAGAACTTACATGAAAAGGAAACAATATCTCGAGCACTTTAAACCTTTTAAGCAACAGAAGGGAGGGCTCCGCAGCTCCGTAGGAGAGCATATAATTCATCTCCAGATTTAATCTAGACTGGAGAAGAAAATTGCACTATTTATAACATCTTGTAAATAAAGCAGATCAAAAAAGAGAATTGGAAACAGATTGAAGAAGTTTAGTAAAGAGAATGTCAAAGAATTAAATTTGAAAATGAAATGAGAAGAACTATGAAGAGTAGGATGTCAGTCATTTTATTATCACAAAGAAACACATTGGATGAGATGCAATTAGTGAATGGATTCATCAGAAATTATAGGGTTACCGTGCATAGGTCAGCAACAGTAGAAGATAGGCTATATAGAGCGTCCTCAGTCTCCTTCGAAAATGACAAGTTAAGACGACCTGCTAGTCTCAGTCCACGCAGGATCCTGACTGAGCTCAGATATTTAAACAGCGGTTAAATAATTGATTTTTAAAAATAAAATGCTGCATACAATATAATTAAAGGATAATGCAAATTTACCCAAAAAAAAAAGTGTGATGTACCTTGGTCCTCTTTGAATGACAAGTTAGCTGGTATTACAGTCCTTAGCTGTTATTGCAACAACAGAACAGCTTAACAAACATTTATGACTGCAAGGCAGTTTGAATAACTCAAAGGAAATAAACCTCACCTTTAATGACTTCAAGTCCATCATCGCACTGGTGTAGTCATAGATTATGTTCAGAAAAGGATCAAAAAATAAGCTGTTTCAAGTTTATGGAAATTGGATTATGTTAGTATTAAGACTTGCAAAAATACATCGATATTAAAAGATAAGATACACTTGAGCCAGAAGAACTATTATTGTGTGAAATACTGAAACTGGTTAAATTGTTGTTCATCACCTTGGGCAGCATAAACCATGCAATAGCTCGGCCAGGAATTAATAAACTATTCAAATTAATGGTTTTCTTCATGCTGCTTCTCTCGGATAGGGCAAAATGCTAGGCTATTCAGATAGAGCAAACTAAAAATCAACCACCACATAGGGATGGCAATGTGACAGCCGGACAGGTTCAGAACTGTGTTGACCTGCCCCATGACCTGCCCGCCTTCACAAACCTGCCGGGTCCAACCCATCCCGTAATAAATGAATTAAATTTTATTATCACTTTAAATCAATTTTTAAAATATAAAACATCTTCATTTGGATTCAAACTAAAGTTATATTAATATAAACGTAGGGTTATTGACTTGAGTAAAATTTTAATTATCAACTTAATATCTATTATATACCAAAGAATCAAACATGCATTGCATATATATACGTTTATAATTTAATACTCCCTCTGTCCACTAAAAATATGCACCATTGTGTTTGCACAAGTTTTAAGTTAAAATAGATAAAGTGAAGGTATTGTGAGTGTATAATGGGGTTCACTTATGAATCAAATAATTGATTGTGAGAGTGATAATAAAGTTGACGATTTCCATAAAAGGAAAGTGCATATTTTTTGTGGACGGACGAAAAAGGAAATAGTGCATAAATTTAGTGGATGGAGGGAATATTAATATATATATATACACATGTGTGTGTGTGTGGAGGTTCGCAGGCAGGTTCGCGGGGCAAATCCAATAAAAATCTTGACAATCCCCAAACCGGCTTGACTGTGTTCAAACCCGCCCTCACCAAAATCCTACCCCCGCAGCATCTTCCAGTAAGTCAGTAACTAAGCTATATAATTCCTAGTCATTTTTCTCTCCCTCACTATGGATATAATTTTATCCTGGTAGGCAAAATATATTAGCGCTCATACTCATACAGATTCACTCAATAGAATTTGACTCTAAATATAAATAAAATATAAACATGCAGGTATATAAAGATACATATATGGATAACAATTTATTTGAAGAAAAGGATAAAAGTATAAGGGACAATATGGCGTACAATTTTAAGTAACGTATTTTGAGTACATTACCACTATTAGAATGATATTAATAAAATACACTAGTAAATAAGCTATGCAATAAATCAGAAACATAGAGCATCCACAAAAATTAGAATTGAAAGATAAATAGCACCAAAGTTAGTAATATAACCTGTGTGATACATACTTTCAGTTACTAGTTTCAGCTTTTCAGGATTATTCAATTGTTTACATGAAAGCAAAGGCGGTACTAATAATATAAAGTTGTATACAACAACAGAAATCATCTGGCTTTATTTACTTCAGGACTCAAAGCAGAGAATTGAGGTCAACATCCAGCGCCCCCTCCCTCTGACAGAAGGGAAAACCAAGGAACCATAATGGAGCAATTTACACTCAGAAAGAGTATAAGATAAAAACCTGTTAACTGTAAAGTCTCTCTCTATGCAATTTTGCCAGCGAACAATGTCCCTTGGATTACAACCTTTGGGCATTTTAGAAATGCCAAGCTTTCTCCTTCTGGATTCTTTAGTTGAAGTTTCAAAACTTGAAACCTAAAAATGAAAATGAGAAAATGTTTTGACCAATTTTTCGCCTAGAACAGGTAACGTAGACCAGAATAGAAGCTAAAAGATAATACAAAACACCCTAACCTCTATTGTAGAGCCTTTTACAGTGACCATACATATAGGAAACTTTCGTCCAACAATTAAGGCCTTCTGAAATTTCTTCCTGACCTACAAAGTTTACATCCACATGTTAAAGTTTAAAGCAGTTCATTGCAGTGTCATCTTCTGATGATAAAAGCAAAGTACTCGAGACATTGAAATTACTTGTTTAAGGCTCGCTGTTGTGATCACATCATAGTCTTTTGGCACTTTATTGAGAATTAAGTCTCTAACACATCCACCAACCAAGTAGGCCTGAAACCCTGTACATGTAAGCTTCAATAACAAGACAATCAGACAAATCTGCAACAGGCATGCTGTTGGAATGCCTTGAACCCTGACTGCAAGTTGGCCCGGGATCTCGTAGTTAGTAAACCCATAACGTATGTTGTGTTTGTGTTCAGTTTGCTGTTTCAGACTTATTTCATAGGCTCAGTCTGTTTGGGATTACATATAACCCTAATTTTAAATTTTTAACTAGGGTTAAACTGTATCATTGTGGTCATTTCTTAACATAATAAAAGAAATTCTCTATTCAGCCCGTGGATATAGCTAAAACATTGTTAGTGAACAACGTAATTTTCTATTCTTATTTGTCGATTTATTTATCTTTCTTGCATCTGTCATACACACGCCCTAGGATTGAGTATACAAAAAGAAAAGTATAAAGAATTTATGCTTTGACACATATTGGAGAGTCCAAATCCAAGAGACTGATATTAAAAGGCAAAAAATTGATTCTATAACTGATCAAGGGCATGTGTAACTGTTCAGTTATTATATTTTATGGTGAATAAATTCCCGAATCCCAGTGAACAGTAAAGTAACTACACATACACCAGAAAAATAGCTTGAAAAGACATGCTGGATTAAGTATCATCTTCCTTATGATGTGGCTATGAATCAATTCTAAAGTTTCAGCTATAGCAGGAAAATTTTATCAATAGGTCTGCAAGGCGGCAAAAAGTCCGTACTTATAAACACAGAAAACTACAATATAATACTCCAGTCTCTAGCTAAATTGAAACAAACTCACAAAAGAAAGGTCTTAAATTCTCTTTGATTAGAAATCCAACAAGAAACCCTAGATTTTCCCTCTTCCACATCTCCTCTAAAGATTCCTCTTAATCCTTAAAGATTATTCTATTTCCTTCTAGCCAGACGGACCAACACAAGGCTGGAAATCGTTCCCCGTAACTCTTGAACCTTTTTGCTAATAATATCTCAAGTTCTCAACAGTTAGATAGAAAATATTGAATGCTTGATGATGTAAAAGTCCACAGTAAACCCAACTCCATCAACACTCTATACCATAGACTGTGGCAAAATGTGAATGGTCCAGGTCTTGGTGTTTTCCATACACAATATTTTTGTGATATGTTGTTGGCACGACATCTATTGTCAAACAATTTAAAGAATTTCAACTTGATGTAATCATCATACTGAAGACACCAAGTTCCTTCCATCTTTAAGAAATTTTTTCTTGATTTTCATGTTCAACCGGCTATGATTTCATTCTATTCTAAATAAGAAGAATTCCAAACCATTCGGCCTGACTAATAACACAGTACAATATTCACATCAAAATAACTTAGAATAAAGAAATATGATGAAGCCAATGACGGACTAGTTTTTATGAATGGCAACGATATACATAATATTAAAGTTAAACAATTAAATTTTGTTATAATTTATAAATTTCCCCAACTCCTGGAGTAAAGTGGAAAATAGAGAAGGCTGTATATAAGCGCGCTTATAAGAAATCACCTGCATCCCGCAGATTCTTTAGCACTATCCAAGAAGAAACAGATATCTTCGATCTTACTACTCCCAGATCCCTCGAGTCAAGCTTTCTCCATTTTGAAACATCAACTTGACCAAAAATATGGTGAAAAGATTTCAAATTTTAATTGAGGAACAAAAACAAATCAAATTAAATAGACAATGAGCAGTGGTGAATGGTAAATCAGTATTCTTTCAGCTAATTAAAACCAAACTGTACTGATTCATGGAATTGAACTCATACGAAATATAATGAGCTTTCCAATTTTATTAAAGAACTCCATACCTGAGAAAGAACTTGCACCCGCATCAGAAGAGAGCAGA
The DNA here is from genome assembly GCA_026898435.1 of Prunella vulgaris. Classification (NCBI taxonomy): domain Eukaryota; kingdom Viridiplantae; phylum Streptophyta; class Magnoliopsida; order Lamiales; family Lamiaceae; genus Prunella; species Prunella vulgaris. The sequence continues at coordinate 468,161 of JAPKLY010000094.1, forward strand.
GCTCGACCCCCCTCCTCAGCAGAGCTCCACTTGAAAGTCTGAAAACCAAGAAATTAAGCAAACACGTCTTAACATTAAGAAACTGTAAGTAAATAAACGCGGGAATACAGTTGCGAACAAGGTGTTTGAATAAATGCCTGAAAGAAAAAGTATGAAAGGTCTGGACCATTAACCTCGAGGGACCGAAACGGCTGTAGGCGGCATAGGTATGATTTGGCTTTGCGGGATAGCGACAACGCCATGCGAAGAATGATTTGATCAGAGCATAACTGTGGTGGCTGGTTGTTGCTTGTTAGTGGGAAAAATTCTTCAAATTGAGCGTAAACGAAAACGAAGCGCGCTTTATAAGAAGTGTTAATTGTAGGGCGCGGCTAATAATACGTTTTTCACGCCGTTGCTCTTCAACACCCAATTTAATATTTTAATTTTATTCAACACATATGTAATATATTGTCTACGGAATATAAGTAGTTTTAATTTTATTTTTTTAGTTGATTCCGAAAAAATTAATATATATAATTTTTTATAATATTTCATAAATTGTACAATTTACATTCCGAAAAAATATAACGTATAAATTTAGTTCCAACTTTTTCGAATTGTATATATAATTTACTACGCAAATTCTAGTATGCACACGTGTGCATACTCTGCACCTTGATTTTTCTTTAATTTTGAATTTAATTTGATATTTTCAGAAACACACAGTACATGCCGCACTGTGTGTTTTTTAGTAATTGAAGCATTAACTAGTTGTTTTTGGGTTATTATAGAGAATTGTTCTTGGGGTATTAAAGAATTGTTCTTGGGGTATAAATAATTTGTCTTCGGGTATTTAAAACTTGTTCTTGGAGTATCAAATAGGTGTTGGAATCACCCATCTCTTTAGTCACTGATGATGGGCGAAAATTTAGTAACCAACTCAATAGTGGAGTCTTGGTCAAATCCCAAATAACCAACCCCTGGATAGGTAATTCAACATTCCTTCTGGGATCATATTAATGTAATTTAAAGCAGCAGATATCCACCGTTGTTGAACATTTTTCTAGGAAACTGCCCATAATATCAGTGGGAAATCGCTCTAAATGGCGATCAACTTGCTTGCAGACAACTAGAATAAGAAATCGATTATGCGGGTTGTCGAGCACGGTTGCCGGCGAAAAAACTTCTCTGGCGCACAACCTGATGAACTGGTTATCAATTATTATATAATGTTCTCGTATTACTAAATATTTCTTTGGGTATTTATTATCTATTTTTCGGGTATTACTAAATAATTCTTTGGGTATTAATAAAGACATCTTTGGGTATTTACATAATATTATCCATTGTTTATAATTAGATTGATGTTGCATAGAAACAAGCCTAGTAACATCGATTTTGATGAAGACCTGAGCAACATTCTCCTCAAACTCAGTGGGTTCAGCATCCTTGTCCTTGTGAATCTTTTGCAAGGCAGTATACATCTTGAAGCCTGCAGAAGAGATATACAACCAATAAACTAATCCAGACTAAATAGAGTTGTAATCTTAAGAAAACTGGACTAACAAGTAAATAAAAAGGGGTGATCATGATTCATGATTATCAAAGATGATGGACTCCAAAAACAATGTACAATTCTAGGTAATTTAACTCTAAACAATTCCATCCGCTAAATTTTTTGCTGAGGAAATCCAAATACAACTAATTTCATGTTGATGAGAGCCAGTTAATCTATGCAAAAGTACAAACTAGTTCGCAGAACCTTATGAACTGGTTATCAATTATTATATAATGTTCTCGTATTACTAAATATTTCTTTGGGTATTTATTATTTATTCTTTGGGTATTACTAAAGAATTCTTTGGGTATTTACATAATATTATTTTGGTATTGCTTAATTATCTTGGGTTTATTAAGTTAATAATTTTATTGTCTTTTGCTTATTAAAACATTCATGCTTTGGAATATTAAAGTACTTTATTCTATATTATAAATCATTCTTTTGTGTATTATATATTGTTCTTTGAGTATTATAAATTGTTTTTATGTATTATAAATTATTCTTTTGGTTTACTCATTTATTAATTATTCATTGTGTACTATAAATTATTCATTGGGTATTATAAATTATTCATTGGGTATTATAAGATATTTTTTGGGTATTATAAAGTATTATTAGGGTTTATTTATTTATTATTTATTCTTTAATTATTCTTTAGGGATTATAAATTATTCTTTGGGTATTATAAAATATTATTCGGGTATTATAAGTTGTTTTTCGAATATTATAAATAGGTCTTTGGGTAAAATTATTCATTTATTACTCAATTGTTCTTTGGGTATTATAATTTATTCTTTGGGTATTATTAATTATTCTTTGGGTATTATTTATTTATTTATTTATTTATTATATATTCATTTATAAATTGTTAATGTGAGTATTATAAATTGTTGTTGGGGTATTATAAATTGTGCTTCGAGTATTAAAAATAGGTCTTTAAGTACACTTATTTATTAATTTATATTATTTTATAAATCAATTTATATATTAAGGTTTCACCTCAACAAATTATAAATTTAAACGCAAATCATGCACAGTTTACACCACTTGAAGCTCAATAACAGGTTTTGCTTGGAATTTTATAGGTGAGCTCTAGGGTACACACATGAGTAAGGTGGCGTACCAAACGGGAATAGGTGCGATGCAAGGGATCAAAGATCAGGCCTCGGCTATGAGGTTTCTCAAAGACTCTTCTTCTGCTACCGCCGCGATGCAGGCAACCAATTTTTCTTGGCAGAAGGCTATGAGGATGACGATGAAATTTAAATTTCTTGGCAGAAAAAAAATTATTCTGGAAATAGTCAAAATTAAAGGGTGCATACCATGCACCCTTGTGCACAGCAGAATCACTCAATTTACTAATATTTTTTGTTCAAAGTCGAAATGACTTTTTTTTTATATCAAGTGTAGTGCACATGGCGTTCTTCTTCAGGAAAATATACTGATTGTGTTAATAAAAATAATTTTAAATTATTTTTAAAGCTCATACTATTAATAATATTTCACATTATAAATTATAAATTAAAATATTTTTATTAAAAAATTAATAATAAATTTAGTCTGATAAATTCATCACTTTCAAAATAATATTTTTTCGTATTTGATTGCGGGGAGAAATTTTTAA
>JAPKLY010000094.1:471427-490321 GCA_026898435.1 Prunella vulgaris
ACGCAAATTCTAGTATGCACCTTGATTTTACTTTAATTTTGAATTTAATTTGATATTTCCAGAAACACACAGTACACGCCGCACTGTGTGTTTTTGGGGTATAACTAAATTATTCTTCGGGTATTAATAATTGTTCTTGGGGTATTAATAATTTGTACTTCGGGTATTACAAATATGTTCTTGGGGTATTAGTTAAACAAATATGTTGATCAATGATGTTAAATTGTTCTCCTCTACAGCCTTCTGCAAATGATGAAATTTCTTCTCCTTTAGAGTTTATGGTCTCTGGTTTCATACGTTGCACTTCCTCTTTTGTAAGGATTGAGATCTTGCGAACCATGCATGGCACAGTACAATTCCCTGTTCAGAAAAGGAAACACGTACGAGAAACCTGTTCATTTCAAACTAAATTAATAATGCTTAATTATTCATCTGTCAGCAACCTGCTTGTGTGCAACTCAGATGAGACGGTACATGTAACTTCCTTTCAATTCTTTAACCTTGATAGGAAAAAGTTCTTACTTGGGTTGTTTATTACTAATTATTAGAATGTATTGGTGCAACAATAGGCAGAATATAACAACTCTGTCAAACATTAATACTTGCATTCATAACTTCAATTTACTGCTTTTGTTGGAAATTTTGTTTCTTTTGTATACACACTGCATATGAATCCAGTATATAATTCATCATGACAGCACATCGGCAGCTGCTAAATTCCTACCGAGACAAATGATTTGAAAGAGTTTAAAGACTCAGCAAACAAATTCCCTTAGCAAGATTATACACGTTCACAGCAAGGAAATTCACGATAGACCACACATTTCCTAACAAGAGCTGGTTTCAAGATCTTGGCAATGATGAGAGTTGTAGGGTTCAGGTATTGGTTCAATTAGAGTTTAAATATTTCTTTGGGTATTTATTATCTATTCTTCGGGTATTACTAAAGAATTCTTCGGGTATTACTAAAGATATCTTTGAGTATTTACATAATATTATTCGTATTACTAAATATTTCTTTGGGTATTTATTATCTATTTTTCGGGTATTTATTATTTATTCTTCGGGTATTACTAAAGAATTTTTTGGGTATTACTAAAGACATCTTTGAGTATTTACATAATATTATTCGTATTACTAAATATTTCTTTGGGTATTTATTATCTATTCTTCGGGTATTACTAAAGAATTCTTTGGGTATTACTAAAGACATCTTTGGGTATTTACATAATATTATTCGTATTACTAAATATTTCTTTGGGTATTTATTATCTATTCTTCGTGTATTTATTATCTATTCTTCGGGTATTACTAAAGAATTCTTTGGGTATTATTAAAGACATCTTTGAGTATTTACATAATATTATTCGTATTACTAAATATTTCTTTGGATTTTTATTATCTATTCTTCGGGTATTTATTATCTATTCTTCGGGTATTACTAAAGAATTCTTTGGGTATTACTAAAGACATATTTGGGTATTTACATAATATTATTCGTATTACTAAATATTTCTTTGGATATTTATTATCTATTCTTTGGGTATTATAAAATGTTCTTTGAGTATTATAAATTATTCTTTGGGTATTATAAAATGTTCTTTGAGTATTATTTATTTATTTATTTATTAGTACGACTAAATGAGGAAGATTACTTAATTAAAGTGTGATAGCTTTTCACTGCAATAATAAAAATTTAAAAATTGAATAATTGATTGGATGTTGATTGCATGCACCCCATGTTACTTATTAGTGCATGTAAATTTTATGTAGTTTACTGGAATCCATGTATATGTTAATCTTCAGATTGAGCAAGTTGATCGTTGAATAAATGACTTTTTTTTTAGCGAAAGGTGTGGCATAACAAAAGTTTAACTGGAGATAGTCAAAATTAAAGGGTGCATACCATGCACCCTTGTGCACAGCAGAATCACTCTTCAAAATAATATTTTTTCGTATTTGATTGCGGGGAGAAATTTTTAATGATTTAAAATTTGTGTTTTGTGAGTTTCTATTTGGTGTCCTAAATCTCTTCATTCTATATATTTGGTTTTTTTAAGTTTTATAATTTCTGATTTGGTGTGGGTGGATAAAAACTCACATTTTTTAGTTACCGACTAAAATAGGGAAAAGATATGTTTGGTTGGAGACTTTTGAAGGTGAGTAATGATAATCAAGTTATAGTATGTGTTTGGAATGATTCTACTATGACCCTGATTCCCAGAAACTAAGAAATCAACCATAGTTCAGCTATATTAGAACTATAATTTTCATTTCATACCTTTTTAATTCCTATATACTTTCAATTCTTTACAATTATAACAAACAGCCCCTTAAAATTAGAGGATTTATATAGATTATGAGTTAAAACACCTGTTATTGTGGTTACTATTTTGATATAATGACAGACCACTTAGGGTATGTTTGTTTTGGAATTTAAAGGTCGTAGCAAGTCATGACTTTCAAATCATGAGATGTGAAAACCTTGATAAATAGTAAAAGTGTGTGTTTGTTTTGAGATTTTAGTAGGGTAAGATGTTACTTTATGTCAAATCAAAGTGTGATAACGATTGATTTTATATGTATAATAATAGGTATACTAAGTATTTTATGAGTGTTGTGTTGAAAAGAGTAATAATAAGTTTAATAGATATTTTTTAAGTGTAAATTAAATTTAGAATATGAAATCCGAATGTTATATCCCAAACTCGAGCGTGATCTCAAAATCCTAGCTTGAGTCTTACATAGTGCAGGCGTACAGGTCTACGACTACAATGAAGTAGCTGGCCATTACATAAATATACTTGTCATTAATTGGTTCCATCTTTGTGATTTCACAATTTTTTTTTTATAAATAAGTATTGTTATTACAAGATATAAATTTTATACTATGTATAAATTTTGTTTAATTTCATAAACAAATTCACAATCACCCCTGTTTCCATAAATAAAATTAAAAACTACAATATTTAAAAAAAAATCAATTGGTAAGATAAAAAAAAAAAAAAAAAAGATACCAGCGACAAAAACTTAGATTTGTTGAAATTGTTTGAAAATAATTATTCGAATTCGGAAGTGTTTAATTTAAAGATCATGATTTCATTTATAATTATTTGAAGCGGGGACCAAACTCTCTATGATTAGTGCAGAGGATATTTTGGAGATCGGCAATGGGAGAGAGCGGCAAGCAAATTATGCGGTGTTTCAGTTAATTCCGTTTTGATTGTGTCCGCGCAAACCAATATACTCCCACCATTTTCCAACTCTTCACTCACCCTCAAATTGCTTCGCCCTTTACCACCCATTTCCAATCAAATTTTACAATTGTTGAATCGATTCTGGGCACATTGATTTAGGAGCTTTATCGGGTTTTCATCCTATTTTCAATTCCATTGCGTTTTCGTAAGTATGTTTGAATGATTTCTTGAGTTTTTGATCTGCCGCTGGGATTGAATCGGATCGGTTCGAACTGAGTTCATCTTCTTTTCCAGCCACAATCTTCACGATGACGGACAAGGCAGATCCTGCACATAAGCTGTTTAGCAAAATGCGGCTGTGGGAATTGCCGGATCAATATGTGGTGGAGCCAACCGACGGCTCCTCTGGTTCGTATTTGGCCATCAGTCGCGTCGATGGCTCCATGAAATTAATTGGTAAATTTCATTTATCTTTGTTTATTCCAATGGTTTTTTTTTTCCCCTGATAATCTTGATTTTGTCTCTGTCGTTATAGAGGACATACCCCAGTGCACCTCACTTCGTGTTCCTAAAATTCAGACGATCTACGGTGTTGTTGGGATGCTCAAACTTTTGGCAGGCAAGTTTTTAAGTCTTTATTGATCCTTGAAATAGTTAAAGTTTGGTGCTTCATTTGACCTTTGCTTAATGTATTAATGTATTCCCTCAAGGTGCTAGATCTTTCTTTATATAGATCCATATCAAAATATATGGTGCTGATATTATGTCTATTAATTGTTACATGAGTTTTTGGCAAGTTTTTGATCATGATTCCGTCTTGGGTATGTCTATCACATTGCGTGTCTGAGTAAATTTATTTAAAAAAGAATTTGGTACTTGTCAGAGTAAATTTATTTAAAAAAGAATTTGGTACTTGGTTGAGTAAATTGTACAAAACTAAATCCACTAGTCCATTGTAGGTATTGACTGAAAGGGTGAGTTTCAATTTATTTTTTCGATGTTCAGTAGAGAAAGACCTCTGCATGCAAATCGAAAAAGTTAGCACTTGTTACTTTATCATATTTCAGCAGTGTTCGTATTCAATGTCTGTACATATAAGGGTGAGCCATGAACTATAGAAAATTTTCATTCATTGCTAAGTCATCCTTGTCCAAAATGATGTGAGATGTGGACTAATGGAGAAAACGGTGGTTAAGGTTGTGTACGCATTGCCGAGCCATTTCTGTATTGGGTGGAGTTTGATAGTTAGTTTGTAAAGGAGAAGCTGACTGTAATTACCTAAGTTTCTCCTTAAAGATAGAAAGAGCCGGTTGAACCTTGCCTTTGTTGAGGTGGTCAATTCCTATTAATTTTTTACTTTCCAGTCTCCAGTCCACCTTGCAAGTTGTGATGGAAATCTACTGAAGAGGGGAGGGGACAAACAGATATACTTAAGCTTTCTTTAAATCAAGCCACAGATTCATTGACAAAAACAGTTCCCACCTCTTCCAATTTGGTCTCTATAGCTATTATCGCTGTTGTAGTGTTGTGGGAGTGGGCCAGAATTGGGGAGATGAGATCTAAGTTGAGATTGAGTGACCAAGTTAGAAGTTAGTGGGGGTTGCTCGAAGTAATTGAGGAAATCAGCATTGCCCTATAGTTCCCCAGGCAGCCTGCTTCTCATCCCTGCCATGTCAGCTGCCATTGTGGCCTTATTCATCCATCTGGAAGGCAAAGTCAGGCTGCTTTAATGTTCCCATCAGTTATTTTTCATTCTTTTAATTACTCTATATTTTATTGAAGAAAAGTTTGTTGTATGTGTAGTAATGTGGTAATCCTAGTTGAGATATACATTGTAATATACGTTTAACCTTTGCTTGACTATTCTCAGCGATATTGATTAGCTTTTACTTTTAGGATCATATTTATTGGTGATAACTGAACGTGAATGCGTTGGATCTTATCTTGGCCATCCCATTTTCAAAATTATGTCAATGAAGGTTTTTCCATGTGATCATTCTCTCAAGGGTTCTCCAGAAGAACAGGTATGCGCTAGGTTCTCCATATCAAATTAGATTAGCTTGTTGTTTCCACTGCTCTATAATTTATTCTTCTTTTGAACAGAAAAAGATGGAGAGTGAGTTTACTCGCTTGCTAACTGTTGCAGAGAGTACTCCTGGTCTGTTTTTTTCCTATGATGTGAATATAACACTGAGGTGAAGTTTCTCTCTCTTACTGAGTACTTACTTGTATGGATGTTGTTTGTAATGTTCTTGTGTCTTGCAACAAGGTTTGTCTGTAAAACTTGACAATTATCTCCACTTAGGAGTTAGGTGCTCTATCTGTTATTGATTATCTCTTACTCTTGTTCATATTGATTTTGAATTGTTTATGGCATATGCGCCTAAGAATTCCTAATGCGTTGTTAGTGTTAATGCTTTTCCTTTGTTTCTTATTTTGTTGCCAGAAGGCTGATAATTTTAGTTTGCCTTTGGTACTTTTTATCAATCATTGTAAATTAGAAGCTTATGGTTTTTCCGGCAGTGCTCAAAGACTGCATGATTTGGGTAATGAGTCAAAGTTGCTTCCTCTTTGGCGACAAGTGAGTTCTTTTTGAGTAGCTTCTAGTCCTTGTGTACTTTTTTTTCTTGCTGGCAACATCATGTGGTTCTGTTTCAGTATACCTACTTCCATAACATGCAGCCATTCAATTACTTTCTCTGTATTTCTTCAGGCAGACCCTCGATTTCTTTGGAACAGCTATATGTTGGAAGTGCTTATAGATAACAAGGTCCGTCGTTATTTGCATAATCATATAATTGATGCATATTCTCCTGGGGAAGTTGGAAGTTCTTTTTATATTTTTAATCACCGGATAAGATGTCATCCTTATGCAGCTTGACCCGTACCTGCTTCCTGTCATGCAAGGCAGTATCCTTTTGAATTTCCTGATATTCTGGCATCTCATGCCACATTATGATTAACATCCACATATGTTTGTTTCACGTTAAGTGAAGCCTTAACTGGTCATCAGGTTTCCAGAATTTTCAAGCTGCCATTGGAAAAGATATACTTGATGTTGCATTGATTGCACGGAGATGCACGAGAAGAGCTGGTAAACAGGAAACTGCAGTTTTCAAGTCCTTAATTTCCTTTGCTTCTGCCACCTCTCTCCAATTTCCATTTGTGATTATAATTCCAATTTCCATTTGCTCTGACATTGTCTCAATTTTATTGCTCTTTTTTCGTTTGAGATGTTTTAATTTAATACTCTATTCTCTAAAATGGGAACTTTCTTACCTCTCATGTAAGTACACCCTACTAACCCTCAACCAGTAATTTTGAGAGCACTTGTTCAAAATACACAAACTTTTTACCTTTTCATCCCTAATCTAAAAATCTGTCAGAGAATGATTTTAAGAGTCTCCTACTCATTCATTTTTATTTTGCAATTTTCTGCAGGCACACGGATGTGGAGAAGAGGAGCCGATTCTGATGGTTTTGTGGCAAACTTTGTGGAAACTGAACAAATTATACAGTTAAATGGGCACACTGCATCTTTTGTGCAGGTAAACTCCTGAAATGACAATTTTAAAATTTATGATCCTTGTGGTAATATACATCTCCTCTTCAGTAGTTTTTTAAGGATTCACTGTCTTCAGTAATGAAATATTTAAAGGTCCTTTACAACATTGACAGCTTAATTACTGGTGTAATTTATAACTGCATTTTGTCTGCAGAATGATCATTGATTTTTTTAAACTTATAAGGGGGGTCCAACAAACACAGTGTTTTTGTTGCTGAGAAATGCTTGAATAATTTTACTGAACACCCATATGCCACATTGCCACTTCTACTTATGTTCAGTTTGTTCTTTTGTAAACTGAATTCAATAAGCCTTGCCCCATACTTGTCTAGTACCAGTTACAATAATCTTCTGTCTAGCACAATAGTCACGTTTTGATACTAAATACGAGATCACACATTAGAGAAGTGGTTAATTGTTTGTGTACATGATCTATACCCGATAAACAGTTTGATTTTATTTGCTCTATTTCTCAGTTTCATCACCTAATAAACTGATTTTCTCTTTTAGGTCCGCGGATCGATACCGTTACTCTGGGAACAGATTGTTGATTTGACATATAAGCCAAAGTTTGAAATTGTGAAACCTGAGGAAGCAGTGAGTAGTATTGTCTTCAGATTATGTTCTGAATCTAACACATTAAAATCTGGTTTGCTCACTTTTACTAAATATCTATACAGGCTCGAGTTGCTGAAAGACACTTTTTGGATCTAAGAAAAAAATATGGAAATGTTATTGCAATTGATTTAGTGAACAAGGTACTTGAATCCCATTTGTTAATTTTCTGCAGATTACCTTCTTAGCCATAGTAATTGCATTATCCTGACAATCACTTGGCCATAGCGTACCTTATTTTTAACTTATGACTTTAATATGTCTTCCTTTCATATTTAAAGCTTGTCCGAATCAGATATATTGTGCATATTAAAAAAATGTCATTTGATCTGGTTGTTTGCAAGTAACTTATAGTTCTGCACCTAAACACAGTTTTTTTCCGAAATCGGCTTCCATGAGCCTCTAGAGACTAGATATAGTAGATTCAGTTCTTAACACTTACTGATCATGTTCACTAGTATCTAGTTCTAAGAAAGAGTTCTTACTATCATTTTAACCAGTAAATAGGTAGATAAATACTAGAATTTGGATCGATCTTTGAATTTATAGCAAGATATTTACTACTTATAAAAAGTTGAAGATGAAAGAGAATAAATAACCTGAATGTTGCAAAATGAGAACTCTTACCTGTTAGGAATACAAAATGTAGAGGGAGCATCATTTTTCTTTCTTTCTTCCAATTCCTAATTTTTTCTCTTTTATAAAGTATTCAGTTATACTTGACCCACAAGTAGCTGGAATGGATTTTATGATGATTTTAGATATTCAATTCTGATTACCTCTCTTCTTAGGAATGACGAGATGGCTCCATAATGAGTTACGTCAGTTTTTTTTACTTAATTAACCAAAATGATTTTTTACAATTTTTACTTTATTCTATTTTCAGGCTTGTGTGAGAGGAAGTAATTGGTCTTATGTTGAGAATTATACTTAATTAGCCACAATGAGTTATTTCAGTTTTTACTTCTGTTGGGGCAAAGTTTGACATTCTTGAACCATTCAAATAAGTTAGTCATTGATAAGTTGCTTTAACTGTAATTGACCACTTCTAACAATTTATAAGGTGCTACCTTTTACGTGATAGTGAAATAGAAGAAAGAGGAATTTTGGAAGATACTTCAGATATATGTGCTGTATATAGTTCTAGCAATAAAGAATTTGTAGATGATTTAGATTTCTGTTTACATCAGCGTTCATGAATCTCTATTGAGTGACAAAATTAATACTGACTCAAAATGTGATGAATTAAGAACCATATTAAGTTGCAGTACATATCCAAACACACTAATCCAAATAATGTTGGAATTCTGTGTGCATTTTTAAATTAGGAAACGGAAGCTTAACTTGGGACGCTTGATTTGGCAAAAAGGGAAGCTTAAAAAGGAACGGATGAAGCATAACCACAAAATATGACTAAAGAGTTCTCTTTATTAATATACTTTTCGGTTATTTAATAAGGAAAAAAGTACAAGTAAAGACAATGTATGAATTAGAAACTCCAATGGACTCACCTTTTCCCTTAAAATTATGAATAAATAAATATTGACCTAGATTATATAGGTTCGCACCTGTTTTGACCAGTGTTTGGCCAGTGTATTAGGTTTTGGCCACTTGGTCTACAAAAATACCAGGCTGGCCCCATGGCTGGTTCCTGGATAAACTTGTATGGGCAAATACAGAGCGATTTTAAAGTTTTTGGCTTACAATCAAACAAAGAACTTTGAGCCTTGGAAATCTAAGTGCAACATATGTTAATAGCAGTATTGTAATAACTACTTAGTCAACTTGGCTTGTCTTTTTCTTAGGGTTCCATTTGTTCCTTTGTGTTCCTACATGTTACTTCTTGCCTAATAATTTGTCCTATTGGCTAACTTGGCAATCTTTTATTTCTCTGAACTTCCAACAGCATGGAGGTGAGGGGCTCTTGTGTGAAAAATTTGGTCAGGCCATGGAACCTATTTCTAGTGATGATGTGAGGTAGATTGTTTTGAATTTGATTATTTTGTTAGTATTCATGATCACATAATGCAATCTGCCTATATTCTTACCCCCACATCATTTTCAGATATATACACTTCGATTTTCATAAGATATGTGGGCATGTTCATTTTGAGCGCCTTTCCATTCTGTACGAACAAATTGAGGATTTTCTCATTAAAAGCAGGTATATTACTCTCTAGAGGAGCTTATATGCTTCTTGCTTGGCCTGTTTTGGTTCTTACAAATGATGCTTACATTTCTTATTTCCTATACCGCTTTATTATTGTTTATCTCATAGATTGCTCCGTGTATAAAATCATCCTGTTTATTCGGTTTTAGCAATGATGGTGATGTAAAATGACTTTTGTCAAACATAAATTCTTGTTTAAGCCTCTGACTGGAATTTCCTTGGAAAAAGAGAATAAATGCTTTCTTTCTCCCTCAGAAAGGGAAAGAAGCAGTTTCCTAACTAGGACCGATTCCTTATCTTGAACTATTTTAAGAAGGTAAGCTATGAGGTGGTGATGTTTTAATTAACAATAACAATATTGAATGAGATTAGGAACATATATATCTCAAAAAATATAATAAAATCTTGTACTCTATCAAGTTAAATTACTGGGCAAGTACATGGTGACATGGAATCATAGTATTTCAAGATAATTTTGTTTCATTAGCAAAGTGAGCAGGAAATCTGTTCTAAAAAGTGAGACATTACATGATGTTACATCAATTGGATTGATAATTTTCCCTGTAATTTGGCTACATGATATGTACATATAGGCACAGGAAGCATCATAACACCCATAGTTATATACTCCGATTTTACATATTTGACACGTAATAGGGTCCAAGTAGGAGGTTATTGTTCGTTGACAAGTTTTTATCAGTTTATATTTTTGAATTGCATTGATTCTTAGATTTGGAGTTTGGAATTCGGGTTTTCATTTTAACTAAAACTGAATTAGTTTCCACTTCTTTGAGTGGGTCAAATCAATTACCTGGCTATATTGTTTGTAGTCCTTACTGTTTGGTTGGTCTGATAGGTACCTTTTGTTAAATGAGAAGGGTGAGAAAGTTGAAACACAAGTCGGAATTGTGAGGACCAATTGCATTGACTGCTTGGATCGTACAAATGTCACCCAGGTATAAATATGTAGAGTTAATCTATGTAGTGTTCTATATATGCATACACTGCTATAAAGTCCTGTAATAAATAAGCTGCTGTTCTATCTAATAAATCATGTTCCAGTATAAGCTTGCATAATTTCTTGTGTTCATATCATTACTTTATAGTATTACTATTAGGTATGATTAGATTCTGGAACACTTTATATTTTCCAGACAAAAACAGTTTATCGTTTCCAGAGTTTTTTTGCAGTACTTTTGTGTGGCCTTGTCTGTGTTTTCTGTTTTTGTCACAAAGGAAACATTAAAGGTAGTCTTGTACTTTTTTGCAAGTATAACATAAATATATGTTATATATACTACATAATCTACTTCAGGTAGGATAGTGATACCTTGTTTGAACTTTGTAAGATTACAAGTGGGTAGTTGAACAGAAGGTGTATGTGTATGAGTTCTTTTTTTATTGTTCTTTTTGACCTAGGTAACCAGATGCAGCATCTCCTGCTTATGCATATGTTTGTTGGTGGCACATTTTCTGTAGATATGCCCTTAGGTTGGACGCAGTACACATTTAATCACAAAAATAAAAAAAACCTGAGTTGTCAATTCTCTTGCTAACTTATTCCAGTGGAACAAAGTTAGGTGAAAGTGTACCTATTTTTTGTTATTCTATCGAAGCTTTTTTTTTTTTTCTATGACAGGTCGATTTGGAAATTGTGGTTATGCAAAAACTATAAAGATCATAGAATATCATAGCCTTGTGGCACAGAAATTTCTCATCAATTTTATGTTTTTTTTGGTCTTCTATCCGCAGAGCATGATTGCTCGTAAAATGCTGGAATATCAACTTCGAAGGCTTGGTGTTTTTGATGCTGATGAATCGATAAGTACACATCCCAATTTTGATGACAGCTTTAAAGTTTGTAAGTAACAATGTTTATCAAGTATATTCTTAGCACTCTTTCAATTACCATTAGCAGCATTGTACAATTTTTTACTTACACATTTAGGTTTCCATCACAATGAGGTACTCATTTTTTTTCATGGCCTATAATTAATCCAAATATATCCATCTCTTCAACTTCATTTTCAGTGTGGGCTAACCATGGGGATGATGTAAGCATCCAGTATTCTGGTACTCCTGCTTTAAAAGGAGATTTTGTCAGGTACCTTTTAGTGAATTATTTCCTTGTGCAACATTTGATTCACGTGTGACCTTTTTAAAAATAAAAAAGAAACACAGGGGAACTAAAGTTCCACGCAATAATGGCTAAGCTATTCATTTATTTTCTGAGGTTCTTTTTATCAATTTCAGCTTATTACTTTTAGTTGTATCCATTTCTATTAAACGGAAACAATAAGCTAATCTAAATGTGAACTTTGTCTCGCTGATTTATTGGAGATAAAAAAAATAATATAAGTGCTTGAGCCTATGAAGCAGTGGACTGTGTCCATTTGTTAACGATTCTAGTTGGTTGCCCTGTGTTCATACAGCAAAAGGTATTTGATCCATGATTGGGTTTTGAGATTGTCGATTTCTTTTTGCAGTCTGACATTCTTTTGACAGATTTAGTATGTGCTATCCTGCTTGCACTGAATCTTCTTATGTTTGGATCCATTGGTATATGATATTAATTCAGTTTCACTAGATTTAAAGTTTTCCTCTAATGAATTATTTTTCTTTGTCAACAGATTTGGCCAGAGAACAATCCAGGGGGTTCTGAAAGATGGCTGGAATGCTCTTATGCGGTACTACTTAAACAACTTCGTTGATGGTACCAAGCAGGTCTGTATGTCTTGCCTCTTCAGACATATTGGCTTGTAAACTTCTGTTATGGAAGCATCTGCTGGTCTAACATTGACTAATATGGCTGCATAATAGCTCTGATGAATCTCTTCTTTTCCAAAACTCTTCCTGCAAATAAAAAAAAAAAAAAAATCAGTATGTCATGAAAGCTTCTATAGTCATGCATGATGGTTTAACCATTCAGCTGAAATCTTGATAATTTTCACTTTGATTCCTTTTTGAAGGATGCCATTGATTTATTACAAGGACATTATATCGTATCTGTTTCTCGAAGCACGACTCCTACAGTACCAAAAGGCGGCATTGAGGCTATGGCAGTGAGTATTTCATCAGTTACCAGATTTCTCCTCTTCTGCTTGTGTCTTGTGCATTTCTCAAGTTCATCTCTGTAAGATATCCCAAGCTAATCTAGTGAAGATCAACATATGCTAAATACAAAAAAAAAAAAAAAAAAAAGAGAAAAAAAGTGCTCCCCAACGCCCTATATAGGCTATAGCAACTAATTAACTTTGCTAATGTAGAAACAGCACTTGAATTTAATTTTGCTTTGAGTCTGGTTAGATGAATGATTTGGGATATCCTCAAGTTTTGTCGTTATCTCAGGGTGCAACCATGTAAAATTAAGAATATCCTCAGGTTTTGTCGTCATCTCAGGGTGCAACCATGTAAAATTTAAGGCGAAAACTCTTACTGTTAATCTGCAAGTTACTTTAAACATATTTATCATTTATTATGGTTGTCTCCTTTAGTTTATGTCTCTCTCTGACTAATATTATACCATTTACTTCTGCAGTCCTTTCCATTGGCTTTAGCACTGATTATGACTGGGTTTTTCTTCGCAACATTGTCGCTAAGACGAGGTGAGAATGCAGTTACTGTTAACAGCCGCTACTGTATACTATACCCTTGAAAAATGGAAAAAAGATGGAGAACTATTTAAGCACCTGATAGGGGTCTTTCTGTGTAACTGTGCAAAGTTCTTCCATTAAGTTGATTCAGTTAGTTCGACACTCACATTTATGGTACACGATTTATTATGCATCCCTTTGGTTCTACATTGGTGGGTTTACCCAATATTCCTTTTCTTTCTCATGCCAGAAATTTGGGTTCTTAATGAATTTATCCATCCTGCAGACTAGCCTCTTTAGCAGTGAATACTAATTAGCATCTTACTTGTTCTTTTGTAGTTCGGCACGATTGGTGGAATTTATTATTTTCCTTCATGTGGGCGAGCATGAGTTTGGCCATCGCAGCATTCGTGAGGGCCAATGGCCGCATGTTCTGTAACCGTCCTCGTCTGCGCCAACCGAGGACTTGATTCTTGCTTCAAAGTTTTTGGCAGTTGCAACATTTAGCAACTTCTAGCTGTGCTGCTCAGGGAACTCCATTGTTAATTTTTGTAGTACGATGTATTCTTTCCTTGTGAAATTGTCATCTATAATATTTTTGTGTTACTCTATATATACTTCTACCTTATTTAGGTTGTGATATTGATTTGCCATTACATTCAATCATATTGTAATCTATTCCACTAGTGTTCAATTTTTTGGAATTGCCCCTGGATATAGTGTGGATTTAAATTGTAGACAGATTAGAAAACTTACAAGTGGTTATTGGAATTCAGGTTAACAAATTGAACCCAACATCTATAAATCGAAGATGTTGTGTAAATCAAATTTACTGTGTATTTTTAAACAATAATTACTCCATTTAATTTGGTAATATTAATTGTTCATTTAAAAACTTTAGCCATTTTACTAAATAATGATAAAACTATTTTACTTAAAGACCAACTTAGATGAAAGAGCACTGCAATGCTTATTGTTAAACTGAAAACTATGATGAGGGTTCCCTTATAGAGGAACCACACAGAGATCCATATAAATTACAATCGTCCATAACATAGTTTTTTACTACATTCATAAAATATAACAACACAATAAACATCAACACTAAAACAGCATCACAGCTGCTTTCTTCTCTTCTCCCAGTAAGGCTGCATCCTCTGGTAGTTCAACACCGCCCACACCAGGTGGCGTAGCCCTATCTCCGGCCACAACGCCCTCGGGTTATACAGAAGACTGTTTGACGTCTGCCAAAGTAGGAAATTGCTGAGACGACTCTCGCCTGAAGACCGTAACAAAATTTCTGGATCGGGCGCCAGCCCCATATACATATGCTTCTCAATATCTCCCACCTTTACAACATCCTTCTTTTTTCCATTAATCTCACCATTCTGAGCTTCACTTCCTCTGATCAAAGACCATACATCCTGGCACGATTCTTGGGCCGCATGAGCAATCTCATCGGTCGAAGTATAAGCAACACAAACCAGCAGAAGGCTCCTAGTATTATTAGCAGTAGCCTTCATAGCCTTCTCAGCAGCAATCCTAACAGGATCATTGAGCAGCTTCAAATTCCCAATAAAATACACTCTCACCCCATATTGGTTCACCACACTCTCCTCTTTCAACAGCCCTTCAATCTTCTCCAACATCAAATCCATCACAGCCTGCACTTGCTCGGGTTTTCGTCTAAAGTTGTCGATGCTGAAGGCGTATATGGTCACATACTTGACACCCAACTCATAGCAGTACTTCATGAGAGTCATGAGGGACAAGAACCCTGCCCTGTGCCCCATTCCCTCTCCCAGGTTCCATTTTCGAGCATATCTTCGATTTCCATCTAAAATGAAGGCTAAGTGATCTGGAATTGGACCAACTGAAAGCACATTGAATAGACATCTTCTCATGTAGGCCACTGAAGTCCCAAACAACCTAGCAACAAGCGAATCTTCCTTTTTTTCCATTTATGTGTTGATTGATCCTGTGAATTCATTAACACATTATTTTCACAACTTAATGCAGATTAAAGGATTAAATTTACAATTTTGAATTGAAACTTTTCCCAATCCTTCTCTACCACCTCCATATTCTAAAGGGTTCAAAATTTAATATTTACAAAAGAAAAAGGTTAATGTTATTTTAAGATTTCTGAGTAAGAATCAAATCGAGAGATTAAAGTACAAAAACGAATTGAAGAATACAGAAGAAGCAGTTATTACCTTTGCCAAGTATTCCCTTATAGTAAAGATTAAAAACCTGCAGAGATTTAAAAAACAAGATCAATCAAAACCAATTAATTCAAAAACCTAAAGTGCAAAATTCCGTAAATAGGAAGAATAAACACAATTATTCTGGAGCAATTTGAACTTTTAATACTCCAATGTTAGTATCGCATGAGGGGTTAGGGGCTCCCACACCCTTGGTGTGAAATATTATTAGGGCAAAACGTGGGAAGAAAATATTACTTTTGTTGATTAAAATGCAGCTTTTCCAATCACAATTTTGGTGTGGTTTCTTGATTCCTTGTTGTCACTATATATATAGACGAAAATATATATAAATATATGCAAAAATTTAATTTGAGCTTATATTTTTGTGATCTCAAAAATGTTGATAAACAATTAAAGATGAAGAATCCATACAAGTGTCCATCAAAAATAAAATACAAAGAATTAATTACAACTTTTTTGTTCTGATAAATTAAGGAGAAAGACGACCGATCACTAACGTTATAATCAATCCATGAGTTCTAGAATATTATTTTTGTCTAGTTATATGGGTTTCTATTTTATCTTTTACTTCTTTTTTTAGTGACCTTGTAATTTTGAGACTGGCATATATATCAACATAGACAAAAAATTGTGATTGGGTTCGCTTATATACTCCCTCCATATTTATCAGATACGTGCACTCAAATTATATATTATTATAATTTATTTATTAAATAACTTATAAACATTTTAATATTAAAATAAAAATTATACTTATTTGATATACCATTTAAAAGTTCAAGATTTACAATTATACACAAGAAGACGGGAGCATTAGCGTGAACATATAATTTCTCTCGTAATTACAACGTGACATTTCATCATCCTTACAGCGGCGTTGCAATCTTAGTTTTGTGTGTATTGTGACAAAAATGGTGAACATATAGGAGTTTTGAGTTAATGTAAATACATTTGTTTGAATATTATTTTAGTGAAATATAACTAATTCTTTATGTTGAACATTATTTTTGTTTATTTGTTTTGTATTGTGCATCAAATATTCATACTTATTAGTATATAAATTCGATGATTGTTGTGTTGTTGTTAATCCTGCAATTTATAGAGAAAAAAATTGAGATATTTTTTCAAAATTGGTTGGTTGAAAAATGATTAGGGTTTCCGCAAAAACTTATCGAACAATAGTTAGTGTTCTAAAAATAAATTGCCAAAAAAATTATTATTTTTTAACAAGTTTTTCTTGAATTATGAGCTATCTTTCGATCAACTGCTATTGAACTATTTTGTAGTTGTTAGTTGATTGAGATTGCTTGTTATGTTAGGCGATAGTAAATATCTGATTGATCTGTAGAATAGGGCATCTAGGTGTTCATAAATAGAAGAAAAATTCATTAAAAAATGAAGAATTTTTATAAATGGGTGTATCAAAATACTTTTAAGTAATAATAAAAATAGAATTAATATATTTAAGAGGTGTATGAAATAATTACTTAAAATAAGATGGCTTGATTAAGTAAGTGCTTTATAAAGGTATATAGATGGGCCCTTTGTGGTTTTAGATGTAGTCTTCCTTAATCAGTGGCGGACCCATATGGAGGGTACTGGGCCTGATTATTTGAAAAATAGGACACAGTGTGACAGTATAACTTTTTTTGTTTTTTCTCTTTGAAAATAAAATTGATTTTACAGTAGAAATTAAAGCAATATTAATTATTTTAATTAAATTAGTTGATCAAAACATGATTTGCATATTATTAAAAAAAGGAAAAATTTCATATTACTGCTCAAATTTTAAGATAAGTCTCAATTTAAAATTTTAATTTTGAAGTGTTTTAAATTAAGATCTACATTTTAATTTTTTCTCAATTTAAGATCTAAGTTTATTATCTTTGTCTCAATTTAAGGGCCGATCCATTTATTTTCATTTCAATTTAATTTTTTACAAAAAATTCAAAACATAACAATATTTTATTTCGAATGAAGATTTAAAATATATAATAAAAAATATAATTTTATTTAATATTCATATTTGACGAAATTAATTCATCGTTCAACCTGAAAAAATAAAATTTAAAGCATGTTTAATACTTGCCTAAAATTTTATTTATTTATTTTTAGTTTGATACTCCCTCCGTCCCAGAGGTGTTTTCACCTTTGGGATGTCACAATTTTTAAGAAAAGTAGAGTGTTGTGTAAAGTTATATTATTAAAATAATGAGATTAGTTGGATTGTGAGGATAAAGTTAAAGTAATAGTTTCCATTTATAGGGTGTGAAAATAATTGTGGGACAGACGGAAAAAGAAAGTGTGAAAATAATTATGGGACGGAGGGAGTATATTATACCTAAAAAATTAATAAATACAAAAAAAATATTATGTTAGTGAAGCTTTAAAAAAACAAAGATAAATGGATAGAGTCTTGAATTGAGACAAAGATAATAAAATTTGATCTTAAATTGAGAAAGAATCAAAATATAGATCTTAATTTGAATAACACTTCAAAATTAAAGTCTAAAATTGAGATTTACCTTAAAATTTGGGCCCTAATATAAAATTCTTCCTATTAAAAAATCATTATATATATATATATATATAGAGTTATTGACGTGGAGCCTTTTCTCAAATCCATTTCAAATTATACTTAAAACTCAAACCAACTGTTTAATTATTGTGTGAAAATAAATACATTATATAACAACTTTCATTCTTTAAAAGAACTTAGTATACATGTTTTTTATAACAGATTCTGATTACTTAAGATAAAATACTAAATTAAATAATGATATACTTAAAATAAATGCATTTTTAGAAATTAAAATTGTCTATATGCTGTATAAACTGGTCAAAATAAAATAAATTAGTTCATTTAATTATTAAAGAAAAAAAGTATTTCACACTATATAATGCATATTTTTCTAACTTTTTAGTCAATCAATACAAATAGGCCGGATGACCCAAATTTTATTATGTATTGAATGTTTTCGTCATTTTTAACTTTTTCTAGTTTACTTGTTTCCATTTCTAATTCATAGGAGTTTCTTAGGATTTATTGGTTAATTGATAATGTCATTTATGTTAGTTTGAACCATATAATCACTATTATATATTTATTTCTTAATTTTCGAATAGATATAAATATATATCGTGTGAAGAGTTTCTGTCGTCTAATACTTTCTTCGTTTTAAAACTATTTTTATAGTTGTTTTGGGCCTGCGAATTAAAAAAATAAAAGTTATAGTTAAATAATAAAATAAAAAATATATTTTATTAAATTTTGTAAATGTTAAAAATAAATTTAAATGTGTAAAAATAGAATTATGACATTCAAATAAGACAAACGTATAATTATTTATTGTATGGAGGGAGTATTGATTAATTTGTCCCATGCTAAGGAAGATTCCAAGTTGCGGATGTATTAAATCACTTGGTAAATGGTTGGTAAAGTCTGCAAAAATTTTGAACCACGTTTTTCATAATATAATTGTTGTAATATTGAGAGGAAAGCGTAAAGCATAAAAGTAAATGGACA
>JAPKLY010000094.1:490331-558241 GCA_026898435.1 Prunella vulgaris
TGTTGTAATATTGAGAGGAAAGCGTAAAGCATAAAAGTAAATGGACAATATTGATGACCCAGTTCGTCACAAAGTGACTACGTCTGGGGGCGACCAAGCCAGGAGATTATACTAATAAGAACTGCCGTTACAATGAATGTGTAGAATGTAGAGAATACATAGGGAAGATACAATATATAAAGGATACCTAACCCTAAGTCTTGTGGGCCTAAAGCCCACTGGATATATTCCTAATATTATATCCATTAATATAATAATATATTTACATATATTATAACAATAATATCACTTGTGCTAAAAGAATAAAATTTAACATATAAAATATTTAAATATTATGAGGTTGATAATGGTGGTAGGCTCCATGAAATAGTGAATAGTAATATAAGTTTAAATAAAATATTGTATTAATGATAGTAATGCCCAATCAAATACTCCCTCTGTCCCGAAACTATTTTCATAAGTAGTCCCGAGCACGCGAGCCAAAGAAAAGTAAATATATGAATGTAAAGTTAAATAATAAAATAAGAAAAGTGTATTTTATTGACTTTTGTGAGAGAGAAAAATTTTCTTTTTAAGTGTGTGAAAAAAGAGTTGGAACGTCTAAATAAAAAAAGTGTGAAAGTAATTTTGGAACGAAGGAAGTATACAATAACACATAATGGACTAGGATATCATTCAAATCTTTTTTTCTCTCATATGGGAATGGAAATAACAACTTTTTTGCTAAAAACATAATTCAAAACTACACATAATACAATAAGTATGCTATTCATGGCTCTCAAATTCTTTTCCCAAAAGTATTCGCAACAATCACGATGACACAAGGAAAACAAAAACCCAATACAAAGATAACAACAAGAAACTCTTAACTACGTTCATCATCAACCACCACAATTAAACATCAATACTCAGTGTATATTTTAAAACATTTAAAATATTTTTTAGAATAATTATTTCTCACGGTTCTTTTTCTGTTAAAATTATTCTAGAAATTATTATGGGAGTTTCAAAACAGACACTTAAACACACGTACATCACATTCACATTTGCCTTTTTCTCTTCCCCCAGTAAGGTTGTATCCTTTGGAAGTTGACCACCGCCCACACGAGGTGGCGCAGCCCAATCTCCGGCCAGAGAGCCGCCGGGCTATAGAGAAGACAATTCGCCGTCTGCCAGAGGAGGAAATTACTCAGGCGGCTCTCCCCAGAAGTCCTCATCAGAACATCCGGATCAGGCGCTATCCCCATATACATATGCCTCTCAACATCCCCCACCGTTATCACATTATTCTTCCCCAAATCAAATATGATGCAAACTTACCTTACAATGTTAGATGGTGGACTGAGTTCAAAAAATTTGGGATATTTATATATTGATTCAAAAAAATGATTATATTTATGAATTGGTTCACAATATTTATATAAAAACATATTTTTTTTTTTACAGAATCAATTTATAATTATTGTCAATTTTGTAATTTATTTTGTAATTTTTTCCAAAAAAAACTTTAGATATGAGAATTCTTCCCTTTAAAAAGAAATTGAACATACAGGAAAGAAGAGAGGGGTTAGGTATCAATATCATTAATTTTTTTTCTTCTCTCAGATGAGAATCGAAAATAATATTTTTTTTTGCTAAAAACATAATTTAAAACCACACACAATACAATAATTATGCTAATTCATGACTCTCAAATTCTTTTCCCAAAAGTAACCATTACAAATTACAACAATCGCGACGACACACAACTTGAAAAAAAAAAAAAAAAATCCAATACAAAGATAGCAACAAGAAACTATTAACTACGTCCATCATCAAACACCATAATTAAACATCAACACTTAGGGCCTGTTTTAAACCATTTAAAACAACTTTTAATTTTTTTTAAATTATAGAATTTCAAAATAAGCACTTAAACAAACACCAACATCACATTCACATCTGCTTTCTTATCTTTTCCCAGTAAGGCTGCATCCTCTGGTAGTTGACTACCGCCCACACCAGGTGGCACAGCCCAATCTCCGGCCAGAGCGCCTCCGGGCTATAGAGAAGACAATTCGTTGTCTGCCAGAGGAGGAAATTGCTCAGGCGGCTCTCCCCAGAAGTCCTCACCAGAACATCCGGATCAGGCGCTATCCCCATATGCATATGCCTCTCAACATCCCCCACCGTTATCACATTATTCTTCCCCAAATCAATCTTCCCCCCACCTCCGATCAAACACCGCACATCCAGGCACGATTCCTGCGCAGCGTGAGCAATCTCATCCGTCGATGTGTAGGCAACGCAGATCATCAAAATGCTCTTACTATTACCGGCAGTAGCCTTCATCGCCTTCTCGGCCGCAACCCTAATTGGCTCATCCAGAAGCTTCAAATTCCCGATGAAGTGCACTCTGACCCCATACCTGTTGACCACGCTCTCCTCCTTCAACATCCCCTCAATCTTCTCCAACATCAGGTCCATCACCGCCTGCACCTGCTCCGGCTTCCGCCGGAAGTTGTCGATGCTGAAGGCGTAGATCGTGACGTATTTCACGCCCAGCTCGCAGCAGTATTTCAGCAGAGTCATCAGGGAGAGGAACCCCGCCCTGTGCCCCATTCCATCTTCCAGATTCCATTTTCTAGCATACCTTCGATTTCCGTCTAGAATGAAGGCCATGTGCTCTGGGATTGGGCCCATTGACAGCACTTTGAATAGGCATCTTCTCATGTGGATCGTTGAGGACCCAATAAACTTGGCAATGGCGGATTCCTTCTTTATCTGATGTTCCATTTATGTGCGATCCTGTCAATTTTAGTTGAATTAAACAAAATCGAGGGATTCGAGATTTAATTTTGATGGGGAATTTGGGAACAGAGACGAAACAGAGTTGTACCTTTGGGAAGTAATTAATGACGAGATTTGAAACAAAAGAAGGGAGAAATGAAACGCTAAATTTTGATTGCGATGCTTACTGCTTTTGCATGAATGTGTGTTTTTTTGGTGAAAGAAATGCAGCTATTTAATTCAGTGTTGCAGCTCATAAATGTATGTGTGATGATAGGTTTGGGTCCAACATCTTAAAATAATTTGTTTTTGGTGTGATGATAGTAAAATAATACTATACTTTATTGACAAATCTGGAAATAATAGAGACAATCTACTCATCATCTTGGTAATGTACGTTATCGACACGTGATCTCATAAATGTCGATTTATTCAACGCCTCAAAATTATACTCCTTCTGTCCCAAGATAAACTTCACACTTTTCTTATATGGACGTCCCAACTCTTTTTTCACAAAAAAAAAAAAAAAACAATTCACACTCACAAAAGTCAATAAAGTATATTTTTTTATATTTTATTATTTAACTTCACACTCACATACTTTTTCTTAATATGCGTGAAACTCCACATATGAAAAAAATATTGGGACGGAGGGAGTAATTATTTTATATCGAAAAGACTTTCGCATCTAAAGATAAATAAATAAAATGTGTGGGCGTAAGATTTAATAATAAAATATTATTGAATAAGTCGTAGTCTTGTATGCACTAGCTGCACCATATAATTTAAAAATTAGAGAAAATTATTTATGAAAAGTTATATGGTTTATTATTATAAAATCACACGTGTGACTTTTTAAAAGTATTTTGTGTTAATTTATAAAATGTCCTTGAGTTGCATTATGCACTTGTGCATAAAAAGATTTACTCATTGAATAAACATTATATGAAAATGATTATAGTATAATATATTTGATCAAGTAAATCATAATATTCATCATAAGTATCAAAAGTGGAGTTGACAAACGGGTCAGCCCGATCCGGCCTAGCCCACCGAACCACCTCACATTCTCAGATTGGGTCGGGCCGATCATTTTTCAATCGGACCTGTAAAAAATGAACACAACCCAGCCCAAGTCTAGCCCACGGGCTAATAGGCCAGTCCCTCCCATTGTTTTTTATAAATAATAATTTTAAAAATTATGCTATAATTACTATTTCACTACTATTAACTCGTATGCTTTCATAATCCATAAACTAACAACACAAATATAAAATAAAATTAAAATCACAAATTCAAACAGAAATAAAGATCATTAGTCATAGTGTCCTAATATCATAAAAATAATTCATAGGTTCATTGTCCAACGACCAGAAAAAATAATAACATATAAATTTTAATTTCATAAAGGATTATGTAACACCCCATTTTTAAATATATTATATTCTATATATTTTAAATAATTTAATTTTTTTTCGTTAAATTTCAAAACAAAATATTTGTTAGTTCGAAAATTTATGTTACTAAATTGAAGAGCTAATCTTTTCTATGAACTTTAAAAGTTTAGCAGGATGGCTTACTGAGAAGACCGAACTCGATTGCGACTCACTCGACGCAAACAAGTAAGAAAAAAAAAAGAAATAAATTGGGTATGAACTAATTAGATATAATCTAATACCAAAGTATATAATAAGATTTTTTTAATATGTGTTTATGATACTAGCTGGAATAAAAGTTAAATATTTTATGTGAGAAATGGTACTATATTTAAGAAAATTCTCCATAATTTCTAAGTAATAAAAAGTTAATGTATTTTATCTAACTCATTTTAAAATTTTATTACAAAGGTGTCTTTATAAATGTGCATAAATTTTGTACTTAATTCCGTAGATTAAATATTTTTAAATAATGTTATCTTATTGTAAATGTTAATAATATATATAAATAATTAAAAGAAAATAAAATAAAATTTGAATGAAGGAGTTAAGTGGACTAAGTCCATAACATCCCCTCAAATTGTGTAGTGTGCGTGCGTGATATATCTATCTATATATATATATATATATATATATATATATATATATATATATATATACATATATATATAGTAAAGAATATATATAATGTTATGTATAATTATCTATGTATATAACTATATATTATATATATAAATATTACAACTATATATATATATATATATATTTATATACATACATCTATATGAAACTTAATAAATAAATATGACTAATTAATTTTTAACTTTTAAAAGGATTAAATTAGCTTTAAGTAAGCAGCATCCAGAAGCTTCACATTTTTCATTCGAAAGATGTTTCATTTTTCCCTCTCTCTCTCTCTCTCTCACTTTCGCTCTCTCTCTCTCTTTTCTAACTTCCTTTCTCTCACTAAAAATCCACCATTAACGCTGAAGTTTAAGCTTTCTTGAAGAAAAAAATTTGTTCTTTCAGAGGTAAGAATAAAGTGAAGGATTCATTAAAATTTTTTTTATCCAAAATAAATTTCGAAAGGAAAAGAAAAAAAAAAGATCAATCCTTTGATTCTGTGACTTTTAGTATCAATTTGTAAATTGCATGTGTTATATGTCACTGCATGTGAGTTTTATGTCGTTTTTTTTTTCTTCTTCTTTTGTAAATCCTTTTTACTGTTTGAGGACTTTTAGTGGTCCTTGGGTGATTAAATTGAGTTGGGTGTCCCAACTGCACTTTATATGTGTTAAGGAATCTATCTATGTCATTGCATGTCGGTTCCGAGAATTATCTCGACCTTTTATGACCGAAACTTGTAAAAAAAAATTATTTCTTTGAAGTACTGTAAGTTTGAAAATGTAGTTAAAATTTTCCTCAAAAAAAAATTATTTCTTGTTTTTACTCGCTGTTTAACCATCTACTTCATTTGTGTAATGTGGATCTGCATGTAGGTGCTATAGAAAAAAAAAATGGTGGGTTACCTTTCTCTTATACACATATGCATTAATCCTGCAGTGTATGTGTTCTGCCAGAATACTTTATTATCTATATTATTAGTAGTAGTAGTATGATATTAGTATGGTTATTAACAAGAGTGTAACTAATAAAGTTTGAGATATGATATTATTAAATAAACTATTAATTTTCATATAAGTAAGATTTTAATAAGATTTATGTAATTCTAAAAGTAAAAATGCATTTAAACTAGTATTTTATAAATAAATAAATAAAAATCTTTTTCTAAGTCCCTTGATTTTAAATGTCTATTTTTATACAAAAGTGTAAATTCATATATATAATTATTGATCTTATTAACTTCATAAATTCTTCTATCATAGATAAAATCAACAAATGCACTTATTTTCTCATATAAAATGTACATCTAGTATAACCTTTTTATTTGTGTATGACTAAACTAACATGACATATATATATATATATATATATATATATGATGCAACTAATGATAAAGTTATTAAATTTTCTATTGTAATTTATTTTAGATGTGCATAGGAATTAATATAATGAATGACACATACGTATGATATATATATAGTTAATATTTTAAAAAAAAGTATTGAACGAGTTATATTGACCATTATATGATTTAATGATAAAAAGACTAAAAGGTCAATCAATATGTCGAGTGCAGTGCGCCGCGGCTAGACTCTCAGAAATCTATCTCACCTCGTCAGACTAAAAAGTGGGTAACCTCTAATTCATTATGCATTAATTAGAATAATTTGTGGGGTGTACGAGCAGACAGATCTTCGGATTATGCTCTGTGTGAATTATGCAAGTCTACGGACTATACTCTGTGTGAATTTTGGCTAGTCGACGGGCTATGCTCTGTGTGAATCAAGACAGGTCTACTGACTATGTCAGTATGAACTTAGTCGGGCCTATGGGCCTGGCATGTACTCGGTTGACATGCTATTAGTCTCTTTAATGCATTCTACATTACATGTTATCCCACTGGGCTTCTCCTCCGGGAGAAGGCTCATGATACTACTATAACTGTTTCAGGAAACTTTGGCGGTGAGGAGGACGAGTGACTGACTGGGCCGACTCCGTCTAAATAATAGTGTAATGTCTTAAGTCCTTTATAAGGAGTTTATTAAGTATTTTCTTATGCTATCGTTTGAAGATGATTTCCAAAATTGTATGCTTATACTACTTAGTAAGTCGTCAAGTCTTTTCCTAACTACTAGAATGTTATGATAATATTATGAATGATGTTTTGCGTGCATGACTAGTCTATCACATGGTGGTGTGTCTTTTATGTGAGTTAGTTATAAATTTTATCCCGAGCATGATAATCTATTTTTGTAATATCTTAATTAAACAAGGGTTTGATTTAGATATGTGAGTATGACACGAGTTAGGCACAAGCATGATTAGGCACTTGAAATAAATAAAAAATCAACTCGAGTTTACACGATACAGTCTTCCGCTGATAAAATTTTAAAGTCAATTTATTTTCAATTTCAAATGAAATCACTTATTATTTTTATGACAAATAATGTGTCTTTTAAATAAATATATAGAAAAAAGATGACACTCCTACATTGGGGCGTCACAGATTAAATATCTCAAACATCGTTAATCACAATATTGGAATCCTGGTTTGACAAATGTATCTCCTTCTTCGTCTCTTGTACATCTATACAAACATAAAATATAGAAAATTAAAACCAAAATATAACAAAAACTAAATACAAGTTACAAATATATTTATATTTTTTTAATAAATTATATATTTATAACCCAGGCCAAAACAGCCCGATATTTTTGGGTCATTAGCCCAGCCCATACATCTGGTAGGTCGGGCCAGTCCATAGGATCGGGCTGGAATTGACCAATATACTTGATACTTCTGTTATATTTTTTATATTTTAAAATTGGTTTATGATAAGTGTATCATGAACCATTTTAATATAAAATTTTATTAATAATATTTTCTTAACTTTTATGAATATATTTTTTTTAATTATGTAAAAAATAAAGTTAAAATATTTAAATAAAGAAAATGTGTAATTATAATTAGAATGGAAGGAATATATATTATCAACACATCTCATGCATGTCGATTAAAATAATATAGCAAAATCTTCATCTTGATCTCAACGCCGAAATCAAGAAATTTGATATTGTAAATTTATTAATTAACTAGACAATAATGATTTTAAAATAAAGGATCACTGGACTGACAAGTCAATCGTCTGGTTTTTTAAAGGACAACTTGGTGGATGTGACGCAATGGAAATTGTTTTTTTATACTCACTCCACCTACTTAAAAATATACACAATTCTTTATTCATTCACTGAAAATATAATATGTACTCCCCAATCCCATAGAAATTTATACACTTTTTTTATTTAGACGTCCCATATAAATTTGCACACTATTAAAAATGAAAACATTAATTTATGTGCACGTTTACAAACCTATACACATATTTACCCATATGCCACTATTTTATATATAAAACATATTTTTCTTAAAAAATATGTCGTCCCGCAGGGTGTAAATTCCTACGGGACGGAGGGAGTATATTTTTTATAAAAATAATTATTTTGTTTATCTTTTGAGGAAATGCACCATTAGTTGGGTACTTAGTTTTAAGAAAATTAGATAAAATAAGATTTCATTTAAACGAGTGAATTTAAAAATGATAAATTTCGCATACAAATAATCACTATCTTCAAAAAGTTAAGACTTCATTTAAACGGATAAATTTAAAAATAAATAAATTTAAAAAATACATGTAGAAAGATATATATTTCAAATCACGAATTGTAAGGAGATAATAGAAAAGAGAAAATGTAAATGAAGATAGAGAGAAAAAGGGTAGATAAGAGGAATTGAGAATTTTAAATTTCTCCATTTTAAACATAACTCAAATCTAAATATTTATAAGTTTCTTTATTTAACTTGAAGAGAATAATTATTTGTGTGTGAAATCTACGAATTTCAAATTCACTAATTCAAATAGAGCCTAGATGAATTTACAAATATATGAATTTGAGTTATGTTTAAAATGAAGTAATTTTAAATCCTCACCAAAATCATGTCATTTAAAATCTTATATCCCTACCTCTTTTTCATCTTTATCTCTTCTTTACTTTTTTCCTTTTCTCCCATCTTTTTACAATCTGTGATTTGAAATATATGCATTCTTACATGTTTTTTTTTAAATCTATTAATTTTCATATCCATCCATCCAAGTATTGTGGGGTTCACTTATGAATAAAATAATATTATATATACTCCCACCGTCCCAACTTTTTTTTTCCACCTTAAAAAGGAAATAATTTACACTCACAAAAGTCAATAAAGTACACATTTTATATTTTATTAATTAACTTAACACTCACATATTTTACTTTTTTTTAATTTGTGTGTCCAAGTTTTTTGGAAAAAAAACTTGGGACGGAGGGAGTATTTAGTAAGTCTCTTGTGCACCGAGAGCACTGTGCAACTGAAATGCGTTTTAAAAAGTTACATAAAATAATACTAAAAGTCACACATGTTATTATTGAAAATGTATTTTTAAAAATTCACTTTCTGTAATAAAATATGTGACTTTTTAACAATAAATTTTGCCATTTTTTTAAAATAAACTTAAATTTTACGATGCACCTGATGCATATAAGACTAAAACTTATATATAGGAATGATAATATGATTCTCATAAATGGAATATGAAGTAGCGAATAAAGGAGATACATAAACAAAATATAACTAACACAATGAGATGAATTTATAGAATGGACATGGACATTAATTTTTTAAAATTACAAAATGTGATCAAATTAACTACTATCACTCTGAATTGAGAACAAAATTATTACACGTTGGATCAATTAACCCAAATTTTAGTCAAAATTGGTTCAGTTAGTCCTATTTAAACTAATTGGAATTGATTTGACATTAATTAGTAACTTTTTAACATTATTATTAAATATTTAAAATTTATTTATAAATATGTTCAATTTTGTAAATCTATTAATTTTTTTCAACAATTTCTGCAGTTTATATTCTTCTTGATAAATTGAGGAGCAAGACGACCGATCACTAGCGTCGAAGTTTACCCGTGACTTCTAGAATATGATTTTTGTCTACTTGTATGGTTTTTTTAAGAGTTTTTTTTTGGGCTGGTTGATGTTGTGATTCTGACATCGTGATGTATATATCAAGCATACATACAAAAATTGTGCTGTACATGTACTCTTTCATTCAATTACTTTTTAACTCTTGGTAAAATTAACAAGTGTCACATCGTATGCAATAGAATCAGTTAAATAACTGCTAACATGTTGGTCTCTATTAATAAAAATGAAATCCACCAAATTTATTTAAATAATGATAATTTTATTTCATATTGTAAATTTTTTTATTAAAATAGATTTGCTGACTAGATTAGCGCATGGCTCATAGATCACTTGCTAAGTATGTGATTGGACAAGGCACTCACGCCACAGCTACAATGATCGAGTACATACATTATCGAGCTCACCAGTCGACCGACAGACATGTTATAGATGAACCCAAATACATATGTTTTTATAGATTGAGGGTATTTGGTTGGAGATTTTTGGAGGTGAGTAATGGTAATCAATGTCATTCGTGTGTGTTTGAAATTATTCTACTATGACTTTGATTCTTAAAAATTAAGAAATTAACCATAGTTCTGCTATATGAAAACTATGACTTTCATTCCATACCTTTTCCATTCCTTACAATTATACAAAACGGCCCCTGAATAAAAATATGATATTTTGTATGTTTCAGTGAATAGAATAAAAATGGTTATCTTACCATGATGTATTCTTTTGTTTGATATATAAGGTTCACTTTGAAAAAATACAATCTGCAAAATAAAAGAAAAAAGTTTGCCCTATTAAATTTGAACAGTTTTATATATTTTCTGTAATTTTATTTAGGGTGTAAGTAAATCGACTCATTTGACGTGGTACGTGATTAGTTCCTGCGCTCCAATATGAATGTCTTACAGTACAACACAGTAATACTCATAATACAACACATTAAAAATGAGTTTGAATAACAATTCGTCTCATAACTATTTGACAAAATAGATTTAGTCCCAAAATTAACTTTTTATCAGATTTAGTCCCAAATTTTCAAATAAGGTCCAATTTTAGTCCCAAAATTAACTTTTTATTAGATTTAGTCCCAAATTTTTTATAAGGTCCAATTTTAATCCCGAATTATTTTATAAGGTCCAATTTTAGTCCCAAATTAAAGGTTAAAAGTTAAATAATATTAGATTTTACGAAAATTTTATATTATTTCATTAATTTTTTGTATTTATATTATTTCATTAATTTTTATATTATTTTTATATTAATTTTCATTAATTTCGTTAGTTTTTATGTATTTATATTATTTTTTATTTTAGATTTTACGAGTTTGTATTTATATTATTTCATTAATTTTTATATTATTTTTGTAAAAAGTGTATTTATATTATTTCATTAATTTTTTCCTAATTGAATTTTTTTACATATATTATGATTTTTTATATTCACTTTTTACCTTTTATTTGAGGCTAAAATTGGACCTTATAAAAAAAATTTGGGACTAAATCTAATAAAAAAGTTAATTTTTGGACTAAAATTGAACCTTACAAGAAAATTTGGGACTAAATCTAATAAAAAGTTAATTTTGGGACTAAAATTGGACCTTATTAAAAAATTTGGGACTAAATCTAATAAAAAAGTTAATTTTGAGACTAAATCTATTTTGTCCAATAGTTATGGGACGAATTGTGATTCAAACTCCATTAAAAATTACTCCCTCCATCCCTTAGGAATTTGCACCCTACTGTAAGACACATTTTTTAAGAAAAATGTGTTTTATATACTGCCTCTGTCCCAGAGAAACTTGCAAGTTTTCCTTTTCGGGACGTCCCAGAGGAACTTGCAGACCCAAAAAAGGAAACCCTTTTATAAACTTCACCCTCACAATATCTACATATTTACACAAAATGCCATTACTTTTTCACTTTTTGGGCCCACATTACACTCAATCCAACTAACTTTTTCACTTTTTACATAAAATTTTACCAAATTAACCCTCAAAATACTACTTTTTTTTTACTTTATTCTACTTTCTTCTTAATTTGTGTACCCCTCCTCCTTTGCAAATTGCTCTGGGACGGAGGGAGTATAAAGTAGTGTCATATGGGTAAATATGTGTATAGATTTATGAGTGTGCACGTAAATCAATATTTCTTTTTTTAGTAATGTGCAAATGTATGTGAGACGTCCAAATAAAAAAATATACAAATTCATGTGGGATAGAGGGAGTATCATGTTTTGGACTGCATGACCTTATAAGAAAAACTGAGTGTAATTTTCAAAGTTGTCGGAATATGTTTTTTTAACCAAG
This sequence comes from Prunella vulgaris, assembly GCA_026898435.1. Classification (NCBI taxonomy): domain Eukaryota; kingdom Viridiplantae; phylum Streptophyta; class Magnoliopsida; order Lamiales; family Lamiaceae; genus Prunella; species Prunella vulgaris. The sequence continues at coordinate 502,500 of JAPKLY010000094.1, forward strand.
CCACAAAATCATAAAAAACTAAGGTACGGATGTTTGAGCTTCTAAACTCAAATTCTTCCTTTTTACTCTTAAAAATTTCTAGTTTATTTGATTATTCTTTTTTCTCTTTCCAATTTCTTTGGGGTTTATTTGTTTATGAAAAGCAAATGTCTCAAGAGTACTTGGTAATTGGTATGATACATTTACTCAAGAGACCTATTCTTATAAAAAAACAAATATCTCAAAAGTTAATGCACCGTACATAAGGCACAAGAGACATATTCTTATAAAAAATATAGTCACTCTCTTACAAAATTATTTGCACATTTAATTGTGTATACAAATTAAAAAATTGAGTGAAATAACTATATATGAATAAATATATGTATATTTTTTTCTGAGTGTACACAAATATCAATATTTCATTTTTAAAAAGTTTGCAAAAAATATTGAGGCGCTCTAGTAAAATAATTACCTAATTAATTCCAGAGTGAGGAATTATATCTCATCTTTTATTTTGGAACTTTCAATCAACAATATTCGTCATCAATAAACTTTTTTTTGTTCAATTTTCTGAATTTATTTATTGTGGAGAACGTTTCTCATTTAAAATAATTTGTCCCGTGTTGAAAAGATCAAGTAGGGTTGTGGATGTAATGTACTAATCGACACATTTAATAAATAGTGGGGTACGTCTTTAATTTATCTTCTACACATGACTACATTCGTTCAACTGAATTAAAATAATAATATTATATATGGTCATTTTTTTTAAAAATAATTATTATAATAATTTTCTAACATAATTAATTACAATAGTTTTTTTTACCTATGAATATATGTCATATCAATTCAGTTCGCTATAAATCGAAACCCAACCACCGCAAAAAAAGAGATTATCTAAAACTGCATTCCAAAATCACTCGCAGAAACCATAATCTCCACAAAAAGGAACCACAAGTCCACCACCCCACCATAAAGGAGACTACCACAAGAGATAATAAATTCTCTCCTTGCATCTCGAACCAAATACCTCAAGATTTTGGGGAATAATTTATTAAAATTATATATATAAAAAAAAATTGTGTGCATTAAATATTACTATATTTTCAAATAGTATTAACAATTTTTATGAGTAATACTTAATTAATTACTATTAGTTGTTTATAATTGGCATAAGAAAGACTTGCTCTATTTACAAAATCCTACTTGTTAGTTGATTCATATGTTTTGTTTGGGGGGTGAAGTTTCACTACAAAAATACTCCCTCCGTCCCAAAAGACATTTCATACTTTCTATTTTAGTCTGTCCCACAAAAAGTTTGCACTTCTAAAAGGGGAAATTATTTATTAAACTCTACTCTCACAATACACATATAATATTCATAAAATTGTACTTTTTATACATTTTTCTTAAACTACGTGTCCAAAAGACTCCGCAATGTCTACCGGGACGGAGGGAGTACCACGTATTAGCAATCGATTTTATTTATGCAATAATTAGTGACCGTGTGATTTTTTTTAGCAATCACCTACAATGGTTTTTAATATTTAATAAATAAATGAATTTTAAAATTTTGAGAATATATTTGGCGATTTTAATATCTTGCGATCATTTCTGTCGGTCTCAAAATGTCGCCGATTCGATCATTACTCGGATGAATCAACAAGTGGGTTGCTAATGGTTAAAATTGCCAAGACGGTTGCTAATGAGAGACTGTATTCAAAAAATGAACGCTAAACTAATTGCTAAAATGCATATATATTTTTTTTTGGCAGTGAGTTGACAGTATATGCAATATCCTTTAATAGTATGCATATTAATTAACATATATATATATATATATATATATATATATATAAAATCTTAGTAATTGTGGAGTAAATGAGGCAATCTACACAATATGCATAAATGCCACTTCAAGTTTATACGTGATTAGGTTGAAGAATTTCATGTTTGATCATTGATGTAATCTCTCTCTCTCTCTCTCTCAATAATATAATGTTGATATTAATGCAGTTGAAATTGTACTGTTTTCTTGGGGAACGGATCCTCTGCTGGTTCAATAACCCAGCACATAATACTGGGCATTGAAACGGCGTCGTATATAATTATTTTTCTTTTTATTTTGATCAGAATATAGATAAGGGGAGAGATATATGAAATTTAAACTACCCACTACTCAACATTCATAATAAAAATATAAATATGATATAAATATTTTGTATTAATTGTGATAAATATTAAAATTACACCTGGAATATTAAAATCATATTAAAATTAACAAATCATATTATAATATTTATAAAATATTAAAATAATAAACATGAATATCAAATAGTCTTCGTTATTTCATATTGTTGTTGTTGAATTATTCCGATGTTATTTTATTTTCCACGTATATAATTTGTTATTTAATATTAAATATTTTTTATTAATTGTGATAAATATTAAAATTACACCTGGAATATTAAAATTAACAAATCATATTATAATATTTATAAAATATTAAAATAATAAACATGAATATTAAATAGTCTTCGTTATTTCATATTATTGTTGTTGAATTATTCAGATGTTATTTTATGTTCCACATATATAATTTGTTATTTAATATGAAATCACTAATAATAAGTCAACATTTGAAATAGTCTTCATTATTTCATATTTTCATTATGAAGGTTGCATTATGAAGGTTGAGTAGTGGGTAGTTTAAATTTCATATATCTCTCCTCCTTATCTATATTTTGATCAAAATAAAAAAAAATTATGTACGACACCGTTTCAGTGCCCAGTATTGTGTGCTGGGTTATTGAACCAGCAGAGAATTCGTTCCCGTTTTCTTGTCGGTAGAAAAATTATTGATTAAAAAACTAATGTATTTTTTACATTGTAACTTTTCTTAAAACATTTTTGTCCAGAAAGAGAAAATTTTCCATTGAATATCCATACGCCTAGGTTGGCCTGGGGATTGGTCGTGTCTTAATTTCATTTTTTCTGGGGTGATGATTTGTGTTTTTATATAGAGAATATGTAAATAATAATATTTTTGATTTAAAGAAAATGACAAAAATTTCCATTACAAATACCTCTTGTTGAACTTGAAATTCGCCTCCATCCAAAGGCCCAAGTTTTGGCACAACTTTTTTTTTTGGAAATACACGTATCAATACTCCCTCCATTCCTCTTTTAAATTTCTTCTTTCTTTTTTTGTTTTGTTTAAAAAAATATATTTATTTATTATTATATGGTGGGTCACATGTTAATTTTTGTATAAAATAATAGAAAGTTGTGAAAAAGTAATGAGAAGTTGTGAAAATCGGTATTTGTTTATTAATATATGAAGTGTTGTTGCTTTTTATGAAATAAGAAACTTATTCTGGGACATCCAGAAAAGAAAAGTGAGAAACTTATAGTGGGACGGAGGGAATAATTTTTTTAAAGCTTTTTACAAATTTTCAGAAAAAAGAAAATTGAACATTTTTTTAAATTTTACTATGATAAAAAAATACATAAATAATAAGGAAATCGAAAAAATTATTAAACAAAAAATAATATATTTATTCGAGTTATGTATTTCTCAATTTGGAATTAGCCAATAATTTGGGCCCATCAAACGATAACTAAAACTGACCATGCAATTGGGCTGTATATTGGGCTTCGGACTGATGTTGGGCTTAGAAAACCCTATGCCACACGTGACACGTTTATGACATTTTCATTTAAAAATAAAATAAAATAGTCTACAGATCCTATACCAATTCAATTTGTATGTGCCCTTTTTTTTTATGTTTCATTATTAGATCTTTTAACACATGTCGCCATATTTATTATACTTCGTTTTTTTGTCAACATTAAACACAGAAAATGGATTCTCTGTCAATTTTAATAGTATAAAATGGAATACTAAAAATAATATTGGCGTACATGTATCATTTAATATTTATATTTTATACAAAAAAGTGAGTTTTTCTATTCAGAATATTGTGTAGGTTAAATGTATTATTAAAAAAATACCACTTATTATTGAAAATTTAACCTTATTTATATTATAAAGTCGAGTAAGTCTTTTGTGAATTCAAATATTAAATTATTACTGAATTATCACTGTTAAATAGTACTCAGGTTCACAATTTTTTTTTAATTATATTATAAACTTTCTCCATTTTCTATTAATTTTCACATAAAATGATACACTTTTTCTTTTAAAAAAAATACTTTAAATGATTTTTTCAACCAATAAATAAAGAATATTTAAAATAAAATAAATATTATAAGAGTGAGTTATTTTTATTTTGGGAAAAATTATTATGCAACGTAAAAAAAATTATGGAGTTTAATAAGGAACAGAGGAAGTAGTACGTTAAAAGGAGCATATTTATTTTCTTCTAATGATTTTTAATATTTAAAAATTATAAAATAAGTGATACAAATTTTTGAGTGCATATCATGCATTTGAATTTTAGGGGGGTGTATTGGATTAGGATTTTAAAAGACTTTTTTAGCTGAAAAAAATCCTGCAGATTTTAAAGATTTTGTAGGATTTTGATGACTTTTAAGATTTTGTAGGATTTTGTAAGACTTTTAAAATAAGGATTTTAATGGATTCTATAGGACTTTGTAGACTTTGCAGAATTTCATGGATTTGTGACATACAATAAAAATTCAAAAATTTTCATACCTTCAAATTAAAAAAAAAAAAAAGTTAAAGACAAAAAAAATCATAATATCATGTCCTTTTAAATAGCATTACTCCACATATTCATAGCTATACTAGTCCTCAAAGCATTAGCGTCATGTCGTTCTTGCTCTTGAGTTTGAATGATAGGCTCAAAATCACAGTCTTCATTAACTGGTAATGTTGAAGATGAAGGTTCGTCCACCGATTCAATTGGAAATTCATCAGAATGACATTCTTTGCGAATAAAGTTATGTAGAGCTGCACATGCTAATATTATCAATATAAAAAAGTATCGAAATTGAATAATCAAAGCAACCAAAGTAAAATATAACAAAACTCAAATACCGTAAAAAAATATTATCAATATAAAAATATTACCTAATGACATATGTAATATATAATATTAGTATTATAATAATACTATATAAAAATAAAGATTTATCTTGTATATAAGTTAGGATGAACAATATCGTTTTTAATACTATTTAATGATTAATTATTAACTATTTTTATTTATTCTAGTATATATGTATATATAATATTATATTACTCTTCGTCACTGTAATTATTTTATCGTTGATGTTATAAATGTAGAGATGAAATTATAAGGTTAAAACTATTTTAGGTCTTAAAAATAAATAATTATATATAAATCAATTTGGGGATAAATAAAGTCACTAATTAAAAAAGTCCACCGAAATCCTAGAGGTTTTGATGGGATTGTTGGTATTTATAAAATACACTAAAGAATCCATCAAAATCCATCAAACCCAACAATCCTTTAAAATCCTTATATTTTTTAATACCAGTGGATTATTTTTAAGTCTTTTAAAATCCTGATTGAATACCAGTGGATTGTTTTTAAGTCTTTTAAAATCCTGATTGAATACCAATGGATTATTTTTAAATCCTTTAAAATCCTGATTGAATACCAACAGACTTTTTTATAAGAAAAAAGTCCTTTAAAATCCCACGAAATCTTAAACGAATACACCCCCCTAAATTTCAATCTTCTTCTTTTTTTAAAATAAACAGTAACATGTCAAATTTATATTTTTTACAATTGAGGTATTATCAAAACACACACAACTGTGTGTATTCTTTTTTTCAGTTAGGGATTGGAATTATTTTTTTGAGTACTACTAAATATTTTTTAAAGTATTATCGATCATTTCTTAAAATATTAATAATCACTATTAATTCAAATACAGTGCAAGTAAAAAATCACACAATGATTCCAAGTGAAAAAGTAAAATACAAAGAAAGAAACAAGTAGTTTAATACATCAATTACCAAAATCATTTTAAAAGTTAACAATGAACACATACATCAGAGAGGACCTCACAAATTTCTTCAAATAAATAATCAAACCTGTTAGAATAATCATTTATTTTAAAAGACCACAAACCATCCCTCCAAAAAATAAAATTAAAAGAAGACATAACTGGACAAACAGAGAGTTAAAATCAGCTATTATCAGGGTCATCTCCCAACTCCTACAGAACGATGAGATCGGGGAGATTGGGCGTTTCGATTACAAGACGAGCGTGTCGTCCTAGTCTTGGATTCTTTCGGTTTCTCGAGAGCTGCAATCTGTTCCAAGACCTCAGCAACTTCTTTCATATGAGGACGTTTTCTAGGCTCCTGCTCTAAGCATCTTAGAGCCAGCTGAGCAGCTTGTAATGCTGCCTTGGGTGAATACTGCCCGTCTATTCGGGCATCCATGAAAATTTGCAGTTTTCGTTTATGGGATAGAAGGGGTTTCACCCAATCAACCAAACTGAGCTGGTTACTGGGCCGTTTGGTATCCAGTGCTCTCAAGCCTGTCAATATCTCTAGTAGCACCACCCCAAAGCCATACACGTCGCTCTTCACGTATAAATGACCTGATTTCGAGACGTAATATGAATCATAATTACAGGTGAAAAAGCATTCAGAAAATTGGAGTAAAATACACATGTTATTCCAACTTCAAAAGAAAATCTCTATGACCCATTCATCGCCAAATTCTAATGCATCAATAGCCGAACTTTAAACAGAATAATAGTTTTCGACTATAATCATTCAAAAGTTCAAGAATTTGGTTTGAAATAGAGAGATTCATGCTAAAAGCAAAATATTTTTCAATTTTAACCTTCAAAGTTGACTCGATACCATAGGAAGTAATAAGAGCTACTTATATACATAACATGGTGTCCAATAGGTGCTCACCTGTTGCAACGTATTCGGGGGCAGCATAGCCATAAGTTCCCATAACTCGGGTTGTTACATGAGAATCGCCCCCTGAAGGCCCCAGTTTCGCCAATCCGAAGTCCGATATTTTGGCATTGTAACTCTACGGATCAAGAGAAATGACAAAGAAACTATCATGATCAACAACTTGTAAAATACCAGTCATATTTCACACAATGGAAGAGCCCGAAAAAAGGGAACAAAAAAGATTTGCCATAGGACCATAATAGAAAATTACCCCATCTAAAAGAATATTGGAGGCCTTAAAGTCTCTATAAATGACTTGCTTTTCTGAAGTGTGCAAAAAAGCCAGGCCCTTTGCTGCTCCTATAGCTATTCTGAGTCTCGTATCCCACGATAATGGGTCGAGGGACGAACATCCTGCATGTCAAAACAACACGGATTAGATATACATGGTTTTCCGTTCCTTTTCTTCCTTTTTTATTTTGTTTTAAGTTTCCGAAAAAGTTCTTACGTCTAAAGAGATGGTTTTCCAGGCTTCCCTTCTGCATAAACTCATAAACAAGTAACAGTTCTTTTTCTTCCAGGCAGTATCCCAAAAGCTTTACCAAGTTATTATGCTGTAGCCTTCCCAAAAAGTTTATTTCTGACTGCATATACAGATATAGGAGAACCAAACGTCTAATTAGAGATAAACGCAAACATAATAAAATCACCTTAATGGTGTTCCTAAACACGATACAAAACGAAGAATATCTGATATAGCTACGTAAAGCATGTATAACCATAAACAGCTCGAACAAGCCTAAATTAATAAATCTTCCACCCAAACCTCTAGCAATAGAATGATACCCTCATGTCCAGCTCGAACAAGCCTAAATTTTGAATGAGGACTGTTATTTAAGGTGCAATGACCATACTTGCAAATTCATCAGATGTTTGCAAGGAATAAGAATCCACTTCCCTCGTTTATCAACTCTCATCCCTAAAAGAACCAACTTAGTAAAAGAAATCGACAATGTTTCTTAGATGCAAAATTTTCTCGCATAACTTCAAATGGTAAACACAATTTGGCAATTGTCGAACACAACACAAAAAATATCTTCCCTGTATCAAAGGCTGCTGGGAAAATATCCTTGAGTCATCATTCTAAGTAATCAATGAGAAACAACCCCGTTTATTCCTCCAATATTCGAGTTACCAAAGTCAAACTCCTAAGCATCATCACCACCAAAAACGTACATCACCAGCAGATTGAATTTAACCCCTAACCCTTATTCTCCATAAAAATTCCAAGATTGGCACAATCAGATCAATGCTAAGCTAAGTAATCAAGAAATTCGAGTCAAAACAGCAGCAATATTACCTGCCATTCTTCATAGCCCTGCATACTCTCGGGGTTCAACTTCTTGATAGCAACCATCATCCCAGTGCTGCTTTTAGATGGCCCGAGAGTCTTTTCATCGATCCATCCCTTATACACCGTCCCAAAACCTCCTATGCCTAACACCATATCAGATTTGAAATTCCTTGTAGCATTCTTCAGATCAGCAAAGCTATATACCCTCAAATTTGGAGTGGGCAATATATCTCCACTCACACATGTATCATCACTTAAAGCAGCTGAAAATCGACTACGCCCTGCACTGCTGCTCGTCGCCGAAAGAACTCCTTCATTACTGTAATCTCGCCATGCCCCTAAATTACATACAGCATAGTTAACATCAAACCAACCATTTCATCCCCCCAACACCACCACCAACCCCATTTTTAATAAACAAACATACTAATCATACAATTTCATGAACAGAACTGCAATCCGATCATAAAATCCAAAAGGGAAAGTTTCTAAAGCAGATTGGGACAAACAAGAACAACCCAAATCAACTCAAAATGAACTTCTAAAGCACAAATATAAATCAACTGAATTTTTTCTTCTTTTCCAGCAAAAATTCAAGAAACCCCACAAGGTTTTAAGTTGCCCAGTAAAGAAACGTGCAAATTATGCTTAAATTTAGGGAAGAAAAAGCACCTGGAGTAGATGTGCTAGGATTAGGGGAGCAAGGGTTAGGGTCCGCAGCTGCTTGAAATCTAAGGCAATTCCCCATCAGCAAAAACTTCCGTTTGACAATCAAAAGTCTACGCCATACTTGAATTTCAAGAATTCTTGAAAACAAAAAGTTGCTTGAGAGAATGAACAGAAAAATTCCTTTTTAGATATTTCTATATGGATATGTATGCATTATTTGGGAAAGATCTATTTAAGACGGTATGTTGAGTAATGGAATTTTTGGAATGTAGAATCATGACATGGAAACGTCTCTGGTGTGTTTCTGTTATTTGTTTCTTTTTCTTTTTTGTTAATCTTTCAAGTCATGAGGCATTGACAATTTTATTTTTTCTTCTTGTTTGAGCCGAGCCGAGCCGAGGACAGGTGTGTATGGGCCACCACACCTCATCAATGGTGTGGAGTTTGAACATTTCTATTTAAATCTGAGTTTGATTATTTGAGGATCCATGGAAGTTGACTACTACTTGGAAAACTATGAAAAATTCCTCATCTTTTTCAATGGAGTTACCGCCACTTGGTTTCATCAATTTCTGCTTAGTCTACCATTAATAATAATAATATATTGATATTGCTTATAACTATCGATTAATATTTGTGTTTGAATTTCTCTGAGATATTTCCAAAATTGGTGAATAAAATCATGAATTTTTTTTTCATGTTGGTTTCGGATATTATAAATGGTCAAGATAAGGAAGAGGGACATGCATCCTGATGATTCAAACGACGTACAAGCTTAATCAGAGTAGGTCTTTTGTGAACTCGAGTTCACATGAATTTATATACACATATAGTAATAACTAAAAAATCATACAATTTTTTGTCTATTTAAATATTTGTTTACAAGTGCTACAAAATAACTTATATAAATTATTTTTTTAAAATTATGAAAGATAATTTTTTTTAAAAAAAAGTACTTTTAGAAATTATTTTTAGTGTTTTTAAACAGATATTTGTTGCCAGAATGAACAGGATAACTAAATCCTAAATTTAAATCTCAACGCCAATTGAAGTTATTACATAAATTATTGCTTTTTTTTTATTGAAATTTCACAACGTTTTATGGGGGTACCAAGACTTATTAGAAGATGTGGGGCAACAATTAACAAATAATAAATGTGTGTCAGCATGAACTAATAAAAGAACTAATGTACAGTCAACCCTGCCCTATCATGTGTTTCCTTAATCTCTCTATCCCTCTTTTTTTTTTCTTTTTTTAAAATGTAACTATATATCAATATATATATATTAAAATAAATATTTTTCCGTCCCACGGAAATTTGTATATTTTTTTATTTGAATATTTCACACAAATTTACACACTATTAAAAAAGAAAATATAAATTTGTGTGTACACTCACAAATCTATATACATGTTTACCTATATGTCACTATTTTATATATAAATTTTTTTTTTTTTTTAAATGTGTCAACCTGTAGAGTGTGAATTCCTAAGGGACGGAGAGAATATTTTTTTTTAATGGAGAAAAATTATATTTAGAGGCACTTTCTTATAGAATACAAATTAATTAGAAAATCAAACCAAATTAGTAAGTAATGTATAGTTAATTTAAATCCACCACATCACCTTAAAATTTGTCAATATTTTCATATCAAATGATAATCATTAAATTCTAGAGGAAGCAAATTCCACCCGACAAAGCTATCACCAACATGACAATAAACTACTCCCTCTGTCCCAAGATAAATTTCACACTTTCATTATATGAATATCCCAACTTTTTTTTTACACCAAAAAAAAAAAAAAAACAACTCACACTTATAAAAGTTAATAAAGTACACTTTCTATATTTTATTATTTAATTTTATACTCACATACTTCATTTTTTCTTAATATGCGTGAAAGTCCACTTATAAAGAAAATATTGGGACGGAGGGAGTAACATATTTTGAAATCTACTACTTGGAAAGTAAAAAACAAAAAAAGCCCATAGGTTTGACCATTTAATGTATTTAGAAGTGCAATTATATAAAGCCAAAGTGTTTGGAGAAACATATATAGTTTGGCAACCAGTTAATAATTGAAAAAGGTCAATTTTGGGTGTTTCCTTTTTCTTGTGTTTATATAAATGCATGGTTGTGTTTGGTAGCTAAACAGAAATAATACTCCAATAATTTCCATATATTTAAATAAAAAAACAATTAATTTAGGGCTTATTTTAAAATTCTACAAAACTACTTTTGAAATACTCCAGTTTTTTTTTTCAAAAATTATGAGAGTGAGCTTTTAAAAAAAACAGTTTTAGAAGCTATTTTAAAAATTCTAAAACAGAGACTTGAGCATAAAACTAGCCGGCCATTTAGTTTCAAAATGCATATGACATTTTGCGGCACTTAATCATAACTAATTAAACAATCTTATAATCTTAGTCTTTTAATCTGATTTAAAAAATAAACTAAATATAAAAAAATCAACTTTTACAAAAAATAAAAATGTAATATGTATACCTCACGTCATCACTAAACAAATAGTAATAAGTATTTACACATAATAGTATCAAACAACAATATTAATAATATATTGTGAATAAGATGAACATAAAACGCCTTGAAAAAGACATAATGTCTTTGATGAGATCTTCAAACCATATAGTTGACTATCTTCCGAAATGATGTTTGGGTAGATAAAAGATTAAAAGGCTCTTGTAGCACATTTTTAAAATTTTAATATTAAAACGGATTTTTTTTTTTTTTTTACCCCTGAAGATAGAAGAATTAGACTCGTTAAAATATAATCTAATTAATAATAACAATAATAATAATAATAATAAATAAATAAATAATAATAATAATAATGCATCTCTTATCTCTACATAAATCTTAGTATTATTATATTATTATTTCGGTATTAATTTTTTTACTCATAATTAGGGTGATATTTGGTTAAAAATAAAGAAGTAAGGTTAGATGAAACTTTACGATCAATAATTTTTTTTCTTGTTAATTTTTTTTAATTATGGAGCACAATACTAATGATATAATTATTATAAAAATAAGTATTCATTCAACATATTTAAAGAATAAAGAGAAAAAATAAAATTTTATTTTTGTTACTATTAAAAATTTAAAATAGACGTCCCTTAAATTTTAGAGTAAAACATATTCAACACAAATTTCATAAATTTTGTTGCGTGGACATCTAAAGATCGAATTAATATTAAGGGGACGCTTGTTTCAAATTCTTCAATGGTAATGGGAATAAAATTTCATTTTTCTTCTTTACCCTTACATATGTGAATGAGAGTTTGTGTTCATGGTTGTTACATAATTAGTATTGTGCTCCAATTTTAGAATAATTTGACAAAAAAGATAGTTGTTGATTGTGGTATGATTATAGATTGAGGATTATGATTATAGGATGAGATGATGATAATCAAATATAAGTGATGATTACCTTATTTAAGAGAAAAATAAATATTGTGTATCTTATTTATTCTCATTACCTACTATAATTATTATATATATTCAAACTCCCATTATTATTGAAAAAATTTCATACACAACAACCCCTGAGAGCAACTAAGCCAACTACAATGGTTGGAGCTTGGAAGTTATAACTCAATCTCTCTCCCAAATCATTATTCTTACATAAATAACTTAATCCCACTAACTTTAACAACCATTTAAAAGTTAATCCATTTTTTTAGGGACCCATCATCCACTCTCACTTCCCATATGTACAATTTCATTACTCTCTCAATTTGTGTGTGCCACACCAACATAAATTATGTGGTCTTTAATTTCTTCTTTTGTGGCCACTCTGCACTAATCCAATGGAGGAGGGAGAAGAATAATTTGAGGTATAACTTGTGTCTACAATGGTGATAAGTGATAACTCATATTCCACAGTTATAACTTACAAATAACTCTCCAATGCAGTTGCTCTAAGGAGTGTCAATTACTCTATCCGTCCATAAAAAATATGCACCATTATATATGCAGATTTTTTTTAAAAAAAAAAGTAAACTAAATAAAAATATTGTGGAATCATTTATAAATAAAATAATTAATTATTTAAATGATAATAAAAATAATATTTTTTTTATGGACGAACAAATATATATATATATATATAAATTTAAGCAGTACGGAATTTTAAAAAGCATTATAACAAAAAGTATGAATAGACAGACAAAGTTAACTTTAATTTAGTGGAGTTCCGCTAAGATCTTTTTGATGTCGGGAAACGACATGACCACTGGGAATTAAAGTAGTATAAAGTGCACGTACAATTAACTCCCTATCATTGGTTAGAAATATATATATTACACTATTTTATATGTACTCATATGAATGGTGGGGTGTTTTTGTGATCCTAATTGGGCGTCCAAAAATGATTAGAACCCACACAAACGAGACTCATCATAGACATAAACTGTTGGAAAATACAGCCAAATTTCCATGCTCTGAAAGAGCCCAATTTTTTGCTTAGGAACATCATCAACAGCAACATAAATACAGATTCTTGAAGTAACAACTGACCACCTATTAGTTAATGAATCATTACAACATCATTTTAGACTGAGCCTCTTCCAACACATCTCTGAACGTGGACAACATGTGCTGTCATACCATACCTCTTCAGATAAAGCAGTTGCAAACCATGCAATCATATGGTGCAATTGAGATTGGTAGATCTAAAGTATGTGATCTCTGCAAGTGCATTCGTCACTATCCAGAGCTCAGCCACAGACAGTATTGAAGATTTCAAAGCAGTCGTATGTATATTTCTTCATGGATTGAGCTCAGCTCCATCACCATCGGAATGCTCATCATATACGTTTGTTGCAAAGAATTCTTCATTTGGATATATTTCTTGAAATAGCTACACATGAAACAGGCATGAGTAGGAGCTCATATACAGACAAGATTAGGGAAATATTCTGCAGTATGATAAAAGATGAAGCTTGAAAGGAATTCAACTTAATGAATAGTTACCTTTTGTGTTGCATCTAAGAGATCGCTGTAATGCAGATGCTCATCTGGCATCGGTGTGAAACTAATGGAGTTAAAAGCATGATGAGACTGCAAAGAATTAAACTAAGTTATCCAGGAGAAACTGTATTAGCAAGGGGGAAGACCCAATCCAAACAGAGAAAATAGATTTGGGGAATTATGGGTGGAGGATTAAAAGAGAATGGTATATAAGGCTGCTCTAAGAGAACGGATATTTGTGTTTCTTACTTGATCTGCTCTGTTCCAATTTGTAAAATGCTCATCAAAATACACATAGAACTTAATTCCCTATTTATGTTTCAAAGCAAATCATAATAGAGGACAGAACAGTGAACAAATAAAAAATGCAATGGACCAAATGAGGAGCTGAGAAACTCAATTTAATTAATGAAACTGCAGGGGAAAAGTGAATGTCAAGAAGCAAACCAGAGTCAGCTCTTGAATATACAAGGCGCTCCAAAGCAAACTGGGTTTTTCTTCAGTATGCTCATGTAAGACATCTGACCCATCATTAGACTCTCCGGGAACAGGCATAGAGAATAGTGCATCTATGGCTGCATTCAGTAATTTCTTCCCTTCTACAACATTATTGCATATTGCTGATAGGTACGTCACAAACCTGAAGTGAAGTAGATAATGGAACACATTAGATGATATTCTAGTTACCATCCTACAAACATTTATCAGTCTCGTAAATGCAGCAGTAGAAACACCATGCAAAGTTCACCAAAGCAATATTTGTATAATCAAATGCGACAAGGTAACTCTGACCAAATCAAAGACCACCATGGATAAAGAAGGTTGTAAATTGTTAAGTCATAATATTCAAAAGATACAAGGCATATATAACATAAAACTTACATCCCAGAGGGGCAAACAGCCACATTTCCACTCAGCTGGAGTACACGGACGGACGTCATCTGTTCTGGGTACAGAGCTGCACAGAAAGAAGCATTAGTTTATCAAAGATAACTTTTGAGTTTTGACAATTGCCAGCATAACTAAATATAATCTGCTCACATCTTGGAGGGAAGAAGACCAGGCAATTAGCAACTTCTTTATTCACGGACTTCTTGGTAATGCATATCCCCCGAGCAACCTTCTCTTTGGTGTCCGACAAGCTGAGATCATGAGATTTTGCCATCTGTACAGGAGGCAAACTAGATGGAGTCGCGAAAGAAGGAGCAAGAATAAGCTGAGGGCTGAATAACTCCTGACCAGAAACTAACTTAACACCCTTGTAGATACCACCATCCTGTGAAAATGCAAACTAGCATAAGAGAAACGGTATAATTGTCTTAACTAATCATAATATCTTACAGATGGAAACTGGACATGTAGAAATATAAAACTGATAACACGCTAATAGGAAAACTGATCAAGAACTCATAGGAGGCTCCTAGGACAGCCCACCATTTCGACAAAACTCACTACACCAAGAAACAGATATCATACGAACCTTATCAAAGAGCACAGCCATCACAGGCATCCGCAATACCTGTATAATAAATTCAAAGGATGAAATAGACCATTAGGTAGTATCTAAAGAGAGCATTATGAAATAAAAAGGTCTAACGACAGTCATTTGATTATAAAATGAATGGCAAAAAGAGTTCGAAGTTAGTAAATAAAGTGAGGGAAAACTTCATTCTCCGAAGATTATGTACTGTTTAATTATTTAACTTTTTTAAGGAAAAAGAGAAGTATGTTCATTAGTGTTTGTCTTAAACTTGAGTTAAATAATCTGGGTAAGTCAAAATTTTATATGACCCTTCCAACTACTTGGAAAGGACAGGTGTTACTAACCAAGCTACTTGATTCAACAATTACTAAGCTAATGGGACATATGAGTCACATCCACAAGGTTAAAGTGATAACTAGTTAATTTCAAAATGTTGAACAACCCAGGAATAAGTTAGCAAAGAAATCTCCTCAATCAATACTCCATAATAAACTTTAAGGCTCCATTTGGATGGATGAATTTGAAAGGCATATATTTCAAATCATGAATTGTAAAGAGATGGGAGAGAAGGGAAAAAATAAAGGAGAGAGAAAGATGGAAGGGGGTAGAGAGGAGAAATTTTAAATGACATGGTTTTGATGAGGATTTAAAATTCCTCCATTTTAAACACGGCTCAAATCCAAGTATTTGTAAATTTGTTAACTTACTTGGAGAAAGTGGTTATTTATGTGTGAAATCCATGGATTTCAAATCCACCCATCCAAATGGAGCCTAAAAGGTTAAAAGCCCTACACATTGAGGCCGAGTAGAGATCACCCAATTGATAAGTGAATGTAAACCAGACTTATCAGTAAAGATCTCATGATAATGAGGCATTATTTTTGTTGCATCCATTCATCTGAAATTACTCCCAACCTTTATGCCAGACCAACTTCGTATAGGTTCAGAAGTTCACTTATCAGAAGTGCAATGTACCAAGAATCTCATGCATGGCCTAGAATAGTTCTTGATTGGTAATGTGACCAGTGATATCATGATATGGTAGGACTTCTGAAGAAGAATAATTCAGGTTGAGTGGGGCTTAAACGGGTAGAAGAGGGGGCAGATATGTGAAAAACTAACTAAAGCTGTCCTTTCATGTCATTATCTGCAAAAGTGCAAAGTCATGAAATGAAAACCAGAAAGTAAATATATGATAATTCATGCCTATATGTATGCAAGCTTCAACTAGATTACAAAACCTCACCGAAGTTGCAAAGTATTCTCAATTCAACAAACTTTCAAGTTGGGTCAGAGTTCCAGTGTTTTCAAGCATGATATGAACAGACAAAATTACATTCCAAACATCTAAAAAGTTTTACTGGTACACATCAAAATGTGTAATAAAAAGAGAACAAACAACAAAGAGAGGGATAGGATTCACACAATCTTTATCATAACAAACATCAAGGAAAGCACAGGATACATATAAATCAATTGGCATAACCATCCATAATACAAACATATGTAACAATACTTACATAAATGCACCCCTTGACAGCAGCACGACGACAGAAAGCTTGAGGAAGTTCCCCTTGGCCATAAATGGGATAAATTATGGCACCATTAGCATTAGGGAACCTAAAAAATTTGAGCAAAAATTGTCTAAGTAAAGCTTCTTGTCTTTGATTCCTTCAGCTTATGATAATACATATCCTCATTTGTCTGAACGAATTAATCTGATATTCAGCTAAATTCTGTAGTTAAAAACACACCTTAGCATACCATTAAGACTAATCAGGTGGTTCGTACATGTAAATAAAACAGCAAAGAACAACCATATGAGCGGAAAAAAGGCATGTAAATGTTATATTTAGTGAACACAATGTCTGATGTAAGTCGTCCATTAAAAAGGAAATATACTCACTTATACAAATGTAATGAGATATGCCCCCATTAGGAACTCACATAGCAGCACAACAGAAAAATTAAAAAGTATCATCATTAAAAAGTATCATCAATATGATTACAAGATAGCCCTATAAAATGCCAAGGCAAAATCGGACCTTCCAATGGATGAGTGATAGAGTGCCAGTCGATTAATCCCACTTTTAGTATTGATAACATCTTTGCGCGCTCCCAAGTTTTCCTGGTCATTATCAGCCAGGACTATTGTGTACAAAATAATCCTGGAGGAAATAAAATCAAGCACGTCAGAAGAGATCACAAACACGATAACCAACAATGAAAACTATCATCATTGAGACATGCAGACATGTGACTTAAAAATTAGTGATCATCATAAAAGTATCATCATTGAGGAAAGGAAAGAAAAGCATACAATTTAAAAGAAGCTGTGTAATTCAGACTATAAACATCAGCAACAAAACAAAAGAAATAACAAATAATAAGAAGTCTCACTAACAGAGAAAAAGCGAAGAAGAGTGAAGAATTGATCTGTACGATTTTAGTTTCTGCGACAAACCCATTTTGGTCAAGAACTCCACAAATGGACTCTCCAGATCCTGTTCAGAAATCTTATAGTCCTCACTTCCGTTCCCAAAGTGCGCCTGTACGAGCTTGAAGAACTTCATTAACTGATTCTTCTCACTCAAGGACAAACTGCGGTTCTTAAAGATGGCGCTCCTGGAGTCAGGCACACTCTCCAATTTACCCTCCGCGTCACTCACGAAGTTGGCATCCACACTCTTGAACTCCATATACTGATTGATTCCCGTTTTGAGGATCAAATCAATCATTGGATCAGCGCAGAGCAAGACGCGAGCACCCACCAAATCGAGGTTGAATTTTCTGGAATTTTCACTTGGTTCAGAGGAGTACGAGTTGATTTCAATTGCGGAGTAGAGGGAGCGAGTGACGAGAGGAACATATTCGTAATCACCGGAGTTTTGAACAGGTGATTCGGACTCGGATTTGGATTGAGTCTGGAGGAACGAAATGAAGTCATTGAGAGGGAGGGAGGCGGAGTGGGTACCGTAAAATGGATTAGGATCCAGGTGGAGGACGGATTTTCCGGCGGCAGAGGCGGCGGAGGCGATTATGGATTCCGAGAGGCCTGTGCCTATCACGATGAGGTCGAAATTGGAAGGATCGATAGGTGGGTACGACGTAGTTTCGTCCATCGGCTAGACGATAAGAGGTGAAGATACGTTTTGGCACTCTGTTAACAGGTGTAGCTTATGGACTCACAGTCCACTACAACAGACTTACACGGCGGCGCGGTGGCGGTGGCGGTGGCGGTGGCGGCAGGACGAAGTTCCGAGTTGGTTTTGTCCTCCCAAATGTGCAGTCAAATATTTTCTTATGCGTGAAATTAGGAGGACATTAGTTGATAGGCATGCCATAAAATCAAAGAGTAGGTATATGAATAATAATCACGTAATAATTTTATGAATAAAATATTTTATTGAGTATTATTTTATATACAATAATATATTAATTCAAATACAATACCATATTAATTCATATACAATACCCCATCCGTATATTAATTCATATACAATACTCCATCCGTCTCAATTCATTTTTCACAATTTTTATTTTGAGATCTCCCAACTCTTTTTTTTCAAAAAGACCCGAGACTGTGGAAGTATAATTTTAGTTCATTCATTATGGCATACTACATGCATGGATGTAAATGGTGTTCGCCGAGACCGCCTAGGCGCTTGAAGGTCCTCGGCCGCCGACGCCAAGGTCAAATCGCCGAGAAAAATCTGCCAACAAATTTGGCACTGTCGAGACCGCCTAGATGACCATTACTCTTCTTTTTTTAATTTTTATTTCAACTTAAAAGTTAGAACTAAAATTAAAAAATAAAAACTAATTTACTAAATTACCAAAAAATGAAAGTTTAATTGAACTACTTCATAATTTTGATAAAGTTCTATATCGTATTATGATAGTTTTTTACATTTTTGTTGGACTAGCGAACTAGTACCATTCGTATATGAATAATCGCCAAGGTTTGGCAGGTCGTCAGGACCCACCCAGATCCTTAAAGGTGCGGAGCTCGCCTACATGGAGATGACTCACCTGCGTAGCTCGCCCAGAAGGGGTCATCTGTCATCCTGGAGCTCGCCCAGAGCTCGCCTTGTATCCCCAGGAAGGCCTCGTCGAGTTCTATCATCGCCCCAGAGCTCGCCCAAACCACTGTAGCCCATCTCCGAGCTCGCCGACGAGCTCGCCTATTAGTCAAATAGGACCCCGATGGTGCGCTCTTTTTCCCTCCGTCCGGTTTATCCACAAGGGTGATTTACGGCGAGGTTTTTAATGAGGCCCATCCAGTCTAAGACATAGTAGTAAGACGAGGCATGGTAAAGGAAGCAGTGTGAGAGACCAAGACGGGGGTAAGGAACCCTCGTCAACACCGGAAGCCACATAGGCTCGTAAGGTGCCGTCTCACACTCACACACCTATAAATAAGATCTCTCTTGTACTATTCACACAATTCTGAAAATCAATACAGTGCCTACTACAATATTTCTCTCTCTAAACTCTCTTCTCTCCCTCCCCAAGAACACAAAATCATAAGATTATTGTTTGGTAGAATTAATCCGATTTAAAGCCACATAACGAACATAATCAGTAAATTCTAACAACAATTTTGTTGACTTTTTATATTTTTTTATAGTTATTAATTATGTTTTAAATTTATAATTTATCTATAATGTATATTTTTATTAATATATATTTAGAAAAAAATTAATATTAATAAAAAATAAAATAGAAAAACCTTGGCATCGCCAAGGCGGCGCCTAGGCGGTCTTAGCGGCACTCGACCGCCCGCCGACCGCCAAGTGCCATTTGCACCCTTGACTACATGTAATGTTAATTCATATATAATGTGGTGTTAGTTTATATATATTGTTGTATTAGTTCATGTACAATATTTTATGTCATTTATCTCTAAAATAATTAAATTTTAAAATAATTAGAATGATGTTGAGTCAACAATGATTGTTTGAAATCAATTGGAATAAAGAAATTGAAGAACACCAAGATTTATGTGGTTCGATCAGAAATGATCTACGTCCACGGATGAGGGCATCCCTCTCACTAATCGATGGAAGATGATACAGATTACAAGTATTTTGATCTCACTGAGTATATGATCGTTCTATTTTTCGTCCTATCCCTCTCTATACATATGTGCGTATATATATAGGAGTATGGAATCCCTAATTAATGCTAGTGATCGTAACCACCTAACAAGAAAACTGCTACAGTTGCAACCGAAAATGAATAACTGTCAGAGCCCAACGATCTTCAGTTTTGATTCTGTTAAACTGATCACCCATTGTCCAATTTGGAAGTTTAAACTGCTTCGTAACTGATCCTGAGTTAGTTCCTGACTTCGGAGTCAGTATGCTCCTTTCTTGACTTGTCTTGTCTTGTCTGCTGATATGATATGTCATCAGCTGAGTCTGAGTACTCGGCTGATATCAGTAGACCTTTTGTCCTGATCTGACCAGCTGACCTGACCATACCATCCTGACTGACCATCATCCTGACCACCATCAGCTGACCTCCTCAGCTGACTCAGCTGATATTCCAGATGACTTTCAGTAGACTTCTCAAACGATCTCAGCTGACCTCATCAGGTGACTAACCATCAGCAGACCTATCAGCTGACTTCCTCAGCTGATAGTATAATGTTCAGTTAATCAGCAGTACTTGCTCATCTGATCTCAATTTCACTTTCTTTGCACCCATAACAATTCTCCACCTCAAAGTAAGTGAGATGTCTCCACCTAACCTTCACATCACAGTAGTATTAAGGCACATCCCACGACTGTACCTTAACCAGCTCCAAACAGTAGTTGAACTTAGAACTTGGTATGACTTTAGTCAGCATATCAGCAGCATTGTCATTAGTAGATACCTTTTGTATTGTGATCACCTTCTTTTCCACCACATCCCTCACAAAGTGAAGCCTCACATCAATATGTTTAGATCTTTCATGAAAGACCTGATGCTTGACTAAGTGAATGGCACTCTGATTATCACATTGCACAATAACTTCATCTTGCCTGATTCCAAATTCCCTGATAATGCCCTTAAGCCACATAGCCTCCTTTACTGCTTCTGTCACTGCGATGTACTCAGCTTCAGTGGTTGACAATGTAACCACTGACTGTAATGCAGCCCTCCAACTGATGGATGTGCCATATAGTGTAAACACATATCCAGTCAGAGACTTTCTTGTATCTATGCTTCCAGCATAGTCAGAATCTACAAAACCTTGTAGAGGTTGCATGTCCTCCTGAGTCCTCTCAAATAGTAGTCCCAAATGTGCTGAACCTTTCAGATATCTCATTATCCACTTGAAAGCTTCCCAATGTGCCTTTCCAGGATTAGCCATAAACCTGCTGACCAAGCTCATTGCATGAGCAATATCAGGTCTGCTACAAACCATGGCATACATTATGCTTCCAACTCCATTTGAATAAGGTATCTTGTTCATCTGAGACTTCTCCTGATCACTCTTGGGACATTGATCAGCTGACAATTTGAAATGTTGTCCAAGAGGAGTAGAGACCGATCTTGACTCATGCATATTGAATCTTCTCAAGATTTTCAGTATGTAATCCTGCTGAGTCAAGAACATCCTTCCAGCTGACTTGTTCCTAATAATATCCATACCCAGAATTCTCTTAGCACTTCCAAGGTCTTTCATGTCAAAGGTTGAACTGAGCTTATCCTTCAGTTTCTGAATTCTTCCAAGACTTTTGCTAGCAATTAACATATCATCCACATAGAGTAATAGATATGTCAGTACCTCAGAGCCTTGTTTTCCAAGTACACACAGCTATCATACTTGCATCTGCTGAAGCCTATTGATACCATGAAGCTATCAAACCTTTTATACCACTGTCTTGGGCTTTGCTTAAGCCCATATAGAGACTTCTTCAGTAAACATACCTTTCCTTCATTTTTTGATAGTATGAACCCTTCAGGCTGCTGCATATAAATGGTTTCTTCAAGCTCTCCATGTAGAAATGCAGTTTTGACATCCAGCTGTTGTAACTCCAGTCCATCCTGATTCACCTTAGACAATAAGATCTTTATTGAGCAGTGCTTCACAACTGGTGAGAACACTTCATTGAAGTCTATTCCTTCTCTCTGAGTAAATCCTCTTGCAACTAACCTTGCCTTATATCTGGTCAGCTCCTGTCCATCTGACCCAATTTCAGACTTTTTCTTGAATATCCATCTTGAGCTGACAACCTTCTGCCCTTTTGTTCTATTCACAAGAACCCATGTGTGGTTCTTTTCAAGTGAATTTAACTCCTCTTTCATAGCTGAAATCCATTGATCTTTATCCTTCCTTGTCACTGCATTAGCATAAGTTTCAGGTTCTTGATACTCTACTTCTTCTGCTACTGATAAGGCATATGAGATCATGTCAACTTGCCCAAACCTGATTGGTGGATGAATGCTTCTCCTATGTCTATCTCTAGCTAGACTGTAGTTTCTCAAATCTTGACCCTCATCATCTGAATTTTCAGTTTGATCTTCAGAATCACTGTCTGCTGATGCACTCAGCTGATCTTCTTGTGGATTCCTGATATCAGAGTTTTCCTGAGCCTGATCTTCATTCTGAATCCTGGTTGTATGCTCCACCTGAACTGGTGTATGTCTGATTATGGGGTTGTCCTCAGCACCCTGAGAACTTTCAGATGTACCATATCCCATGACTTTCTCATTGAAAGTCACATCTCTACTGATAATGCACTTCTTGTGTCCAGCTTCAAGGCACCACAATCTATAACCCTTGACACCTTTTGGATATCCCAGGAAGATGCACCTCAGAGCCCTTGGTTCCAGCTTGTCCTGCCTTATGTGTGCAAAGGCTAAGCAACCAAACACCTTCAGATTATTGTAATCTGACAACCTACCATACCAAAGCTCATCTGGGGTTTTAAACTCAATAGCAGATGAGGGAGTTTTATCTATCAAATAACAAGCAGTATTAACTGACTCTCCCCAGAATACTTTAGGTAGTTTAGCATCTGACAGCATGCACCTGACCTTCTCCAAAATAGTCCTGTTCATCCTCTCAGCAAGCCCATTCTGTTGAGGGTTTGCTGGAACAGTCTTGTGTCTTGTTATGCCTCTTTCCTTGCAGAAATTTTCACATTCTTCTGACACATACTCAAGTCCATTGTCAGTCCTGAGATGTTTTAAGGATCTGCCTCTTTTGTTCTCTTGTTCAAGGAGCCATTCCCTGAACTTCCCAAAGGCATCACTCTTCTGCTTCAGGATGATTACCCACACTTTTTTGTTGAAATCATCAATGATAGTCATGAAGTACCTTCCACCTCCATGAGTCTCAGTTCTTGATGGCCCCCAGATGTCAGAGTGTACATAGTCCAGAGGAGCGTCAGTATGATGTTTCCCCTTTGCATATGAGTGTTTCTTGGATTTTCCCAACACACAATGATCACAGAAATCCAATTTGATTGTTCTTGAATCCCCAAATGCCTTCTACTTGGAGAGTTCATTCAGTCCTCTTTCACCAATGTGCCCTAACCTCTTGTGCCACAAGATAGCATCAGAACTGCCCATAACTGCATTTACTGATCCGGCAGCTGAGTTACGCATCAGAATGTACAAGCCATTTACCTTCTTGCCTTTCATCACAATGTTGTTATCCTTGGTTATCAATATGAATCCATTTCTTGTATTGAATTCATATCCCAAAACATTGAGTGATCCAAGAGAAATAAGATTTCTCTTCAGCTCAGGTACAAACCTGACATCTTGTAGTATCCTCTCAGCATCATCATGCAGCCTCAACTTTATTGAGCCAGAGCCTCTGACCTTGCACATCTAATCATTCCCCAAGAGAACTGATCCACCATCAAATTTCTTAAGATCCCTGAATAAAATTTCATTGGGACACATATGAAATGAGCACCCAGAATCCAACACTCAATCTTCACGCAGCTTGACATCAGTAACAGCCAAGACCTCAGCACTGTCATATCCTTCCTGAGTAGTAATTGTGACATCTGCCTTCTGATCCTCTTCTTGCTTCCTGGATTTGTCAGGACAATTCTTCTTGAGATGTCCCACCTTCTGACATGAGAAACATTTTCTCCTTTCCACAAATTTTCCAGATTCAGGGCCTTTACCATTCTTCTTCTTCTTTCCCTGAAACGGTTTCTTCCCTTTCTTGAACTTGATATTCAGCCCTTCACCTTGATTTGTGTTCTTCCTATCAGATTGCATTTGAAGCGCCTTAGTTTTCAATGCATTCTGAATATCATCAGGGGACACCTTCTCTTGCCTTCTAAATAACAGAGCATCCTTGAAATTCTCCAAGGATTTTGGTAGAGAGTTCAGTAACATCAGGACTTTATCCTCATCTTCAATCTTGACTTCAAGATTCTCCAAATCATCCACTACTTTATTAAATTCTTCAAGTTGTTCAATAAGATCCCTATCTTCAGTCATCTTGAATGAATGAAGTCTCTGCTTCATGAACAACTTATTGGTAACCGACTTCGTTTGATACACCTGTTCCAGTTTATTCCACACATCAATGACAGTCTTCTCCTTATACACCTCCCTCAGAGGTTTGTCTCCCAAGCACAAGATGATTGTGCTATGAGCCTTGTCCAGAATCTCCTGCCTCTTTGCAGGTTCTGTTGAGAATTCTGATGGCCATTGATCCGCTGGTTTCAGAGCATTTGATAATCCATGGTGTGTGAGGAGAGCTTTCATCTTCACCTTCCACAAACCAAAATCATTCGCTCCTGTGAATTTCTCAAACTCCATCTTCGTAGAAGCCATAGCAGTTGATTTCACCAACAATCTTCCTTGTTTCTCACAGACGGCGCCAATTATTGAGTCAACAATGATTGTTTGAAATCAATTGGAATAAAGAAATTGAAGAACATCAAGATTTACGTGGTTCGATCAGAAATGATCTACGTCCACGAATGAGGGCATCTCTCTCACTAATCGATGGAAGATGATACAGATTACAAGTATTTTGATCTCACTGAGTATATGATCGTTCTATTTTTCGTCCTATCCCTCTCTATAAATATGTGCGTATATATATAGGAGTATGGAATCCCTAATTAATGCTAGTGATCGTAACCACCTAACAAGAAAACTGCTACAGTTGCAACCGAAAATGAATAACTGTCAGAGCCCAACGATCTTCAGTTTTGATTCTGTTAAACTGATCACCCGTTGTCCAATTTGGAAGTTTAAACTGCTTTGTAACTGATCCTGAGTTAGTTCCTGACTTCGGAGTCAGTATGCTCCTTTCTTGACTTGTCTTGTCTGCTGATATGATATATCCTCAGCTGAGTCTGAGTACTCAGCTGATATCATCAGTAGACCTTTTGTCCTGATCTGACCAGCTGACCTGACCATACCATCCTGACTGACCATCATCAGCTGACCTCCTCAGCTGACCACCTCAGCTGACTACCATCAGCTGACCTCCTCAGCTGACTCCGCTGATATTCCAGATGACTTTCAGTAGACTTCTCAAACGATCTCAGCTGACCTCATCAGGTGACTAACCATCAGCAGACCTATCAGCTGACTTCCTCAGGTGATAGTATAATGTTCAGTTAATCAGCAGTACTTGCTCATCTGATCTCAATTTCACTTTCTTTGCACTCATAACAAATGAATTGTAGTTCACCATAAAATTTACTGTGTGTATCATTCGTATAATACTTTACCAAAATCAAAAGAAGAAGATGTTAGAGAAATAATCGAGCGCACGTTATTTAAGTGAAGTTTGAGTTAGAGAAATAATCGAGCTCGACCTCACAACTGTAATGAGTCGTGAGTCTTACTGAAGTTAATAATACTTGAAAGAGTTTTATGTAAATTAATTTTATTATACAATTAATTTGTGTTATATGTGTATTTATTAAAAGATGTCAATTTATAGATTTATTATTTTATTGAAAAATATTAATCATTTTGCAATAATATACCAAACTAAGAGTAGGTTTTGTACAATATCAATTCTTTATAACAAATTTTAATATGCATCATATACATCATTCACGTCAAATTGTATGATTATTGATTATTTCTTAGATTATTATTGATCACTTATACTGCTCCAAACATTTGACTGCATTTTCCATCTGAAATAAAATATTACTACCAAAATTGAATTGTACATTCAGAGTAGTCCGAAGAAGACATGATTCCAGGCCGATACTTGAAATGTACCCCTCTTCCTTGTTATCTTATAAACAAGGTAAATACTTTGCCAAACATTACTTTCCTAAACATTTATTCACGGAGGTTTGATTGTACAAGTAATTAAGTAGCGTTTCAATTAAAAAAAATTGACGCCATATATAAAATTTGGAGTTGAACTCGAGTGATAAACAATAAATCGAGATATTCATGGTTTGTTTACTTAGGGCTCATTTGGTTCGTAAGATAAAACTATCTATCCGTCGAAAACATGCATATTTTCGACAGATAGATAGTTTTATCTTACGAACCAAATGAGTCCTTAAAGATCCCGAAAATAATCACATATAGCCATATAAATTTGTGTCCAGAAATATAATAATATGCATAAGAAATCATGAGTTTCTCAATAATTTAATTATTAGACTGCATTTTCAATATTACAATTTAATATCCAATGACAAAAAAGAGCAAAAACTCCATACTCCTGTGGGTACTGCACTGATATTTACACGTACAAGAATTTTACGTCCGAATGTGAAAAATACACAAGTTTCCTAGTGTAAATTGTTAGATGTCAAGGATTAAATTACTTTCTTCTTTTTAAACAACAATGCTTCTCTGCCTTTAATGTTAGTTTATACGTGTTAAGGTATTACCAAATGAATATAATACTATACTACGAAAAAATTTCATGGGAGTTTATAAATTTATACATATTATCATCATCATGCAATATTTATTTGTCATCCAAACATCAAGGAGTAGCCAAAGCCATTAGCTTAGCTGATTTACTTTGAGATCATTCATCAATGTATATAAGTACACCTATAGAAGGGGGAGAAGGCTTGAAAAGATGTCAATATGGAGTATTACACTAGAAGAGCCTAGATGCATGCTCAACAAACAAGCTCCACCAAGAACCAACAAATTCTGAGTTTATGATTTTCAAGAACCCAATACTCCTAGCATGGAAACAGAAAAATAAATACCACACAAATTTCTTTATCAAAACGTTCAGGCAGTATCACATTGGTTAAAGAGAAAAGGAAAAGAGAACTATATCCTCCATCCCAAAAGGTAGAACTGACCCTCATTAGTGCCGTGATCTTGATGCAGCTTGCCTAGCTTCATCAGGTGTTGAAGGAAAGAGCTCCACATATCTCGATCCAATCAGCATCTTGTCCTTGCACATGGCTTTTCGAGCCTCCTCAACTGAAGCAAATTCAACATAAGCCTCTCCAGTAGCTTTCCCATCAGGTCGACAAGCAATCTGGATCTTGTCCTCAGCCACATCAAAATCCCCAAAAAAATTCACAATTTCCATTTTTTTCACAGAGTATGGGAGGCCTCTAAGCTTCAAAATCTCCGTGTATTCCATGTTATCTTTATCAGGAGACCTTTTACGTCGAGGGGGAGGTGAGGTTCCACGATGATCAACGGTACCATAAGCTCCTTCACGCACTTCAGCAGCTATAGCATTATAATACTCCTGTTTCTTGCACCTAAATACCTCCACATATCGCCTCCCCATGTTCTGCCTATCCTTTTGAAGGGCAAGTTCAGCCTGCATATGACCTGCAAAAACTACAAATGCTTCTCCAGAGAATCTCCCATCTTTGTTGGCCAAGAAGACATCCACAATGTCCAGTCCACCAAAGAATTTGATAATGTCAACGTCTGTGCAGTTGAATGGAAGACCCCTTAAACGAACCACAGGAAAGGGAGATGGCTGGTATCTCCGGCCATAGCCATACTGTTGATAACCGCTTGAACTGCTGCTCACTGCGAAGTAGGGATTTGATTCCATCAATCTTGGTCTCTTTGAGCCGATCTCGTACCCGTCCGAAACCCCCCCGCTCCCAAACAATGACCTTCAATTATTCACCCAAGGAAGGAAAAATCCCCCACTCAACCTTGTTAATAAAACCAATCCCAACCCATTTATTTCTCCTATATTCTAGTTTTCTAATTGTACTTAATGCATTTTATTCGAATCACCAACCCAATTGAAGAAATATGCACACAGACAGAAAATAAAAGGAAAACCAAGAGCCAGGTGATTCATTTAAAAGATCATGAGATTAGATAAAGATAAACAAACCGAAATAACCAATTTACTGAAAGTTGATCAGTATTATAAATTCAATTTTCTAAAGCTACAAAGACAAACATCAATGGAATTCATATATTTGAACAGTGGTTCTGGAAAATGTTATCCTATGAATATAAGTGATATCAATAAAAATTCAATCTCTAGAACTAACAATAAAAATGGGTCAAATTTCTGGAATAAAGATCAGATTTCCCCTGAACTCCTAATTATAAAAAAAAAAAAAAAAACAAATTATCCTACTGACTGCAAACTAGGGTTATAACATGAAGTTGTAGGAAACACACTTCCAATCTGAATTGGTAATCTTCCCCAATTTCTTTAAAAATTTCCATGGCATAATAACAACCCAGCTTCCAGTGAAACATACCAGACGGACAAAATTGTCAAATTTTATTTTTTTTTACAGAATTTCGTAATCGATGTTACAGCGCCTGCTTTAATTATATTGCCGATTAGAACCGAAAAAATCCTATTAAATCTAACAAAAGTATATGATATCTACTCACCCAAACAAGTCGAAGAAACTAAATCCGGTTATTCAAAGAGGATAAACAAAAGACGGAAATCAACGAATACTGCGAGAAAGCAAAAAATGAACAAATTCGTTGAACTAACCCTCTATGCCCATACATGGCTGCGATTACCCTTCGATACAAAGACGTCGATCAAACCTGAAACCAGCTGCGACGGAAGAAGGTATTAAAAATTGTAGAAAATTGAAACCCTAGGTAAAATTGAAGTATTATATCAGCGTCTATTATTAGATTTTTAGGAACGACGTCGTCAGCAGTCTCTGATTAAATATATTTCACGAGAAATATAAAATGTAAAAGAATGAAAATGATATCGTTCACTTTTGCGTGTGGAAAGAAAATCGAGAAATTGTTGTTTAAATATATTTTACGAGAAATATAAAATATTAAATAATAATAAATATATGTGTAGTGTGGTATTTTTATCTTTTCATTTACCCATATGGATTAATACAAATTTTTTGTGCATATTATGGCACTTTTAATTTTAAGTTTTAAAAAAATACACAGTACACATGCATTTTTTTATTTAGAGTATTACTAATTGATTCTTAGTGTCTTGCTGATTATCTCTTTGGTACTATCGAAACACAAAATAACATGCTCATTTATATTTTTAATTGAGATGTTATATATTGATTACTTTGGAATATTATAGATTATTTCTTAATTTTTTTTTTGTATTATTAACATTATTTAAGATAATTTTTTTAAAATTCAATGTAAACATGTATTTTTTTATAGACTCATATAATATTTTGTTAACGAATTCGTACTAACATAGGAAATAAATAAAATAGTAAAATTAGGATTTGATTTATAATTCTTGTAAAGAAAAGGTTTCGTAGAAAAAAGAAAGAATTTGGTCTCTTCATACTTGCTAAAAGTGGACGCACCATTGTTTCTTTATTTAAGGGTGTGTTAGATTAGAATTTTAAAAGAATTTTTTTCGTTGAAAAAAGTTCTATAAATTTTAAAAAAATTGTAGGATTTTGATGATTTTTTAAAAAAACTTAGGATATTGTAAGACTTATAAAATCATAATTTGAATGGATTCTATAGGACTTTGTAGACTTTGCAGAATTTCATGGATTTGAGACGTATGATAAGAACTCAAGATTTATTCATACATTCGAATTAAAAAAATAAAGACAAATAAAAAAAACATAATATTATGTCCTCCTAAATAGCATTTCTCCACATATCCATAGCTAAAGTAGTCCTTCAAGCATTAGCGTTTTATCGTTCTTGCTGTTTTAATGATAGGCTCAAAGTCACGATTTTCATTAACTGATAATGTTGAAGATGAAGATTCGTCCACCGATTCAATTGGATTCATCCGAACGACATTTTTTGCGAATAAAGTTATGAAGAGTTGCACATGCTAATACAAGTTCTGGTTGTGTATTAAATAAAAATGAAGGTGTTGAATTAAAAATTATGAATCTTGATTTAAAAATACCAAATATTCTATCGCTCACATTCTTTAAAGACGCATGACGAAGATTGGACAATTCTTTCTCATTTTCAAGGTTATTACCTTAACTTGCTAAATCTTGTAGATGATAACTTACACCTCGAAATGAAGCTAAAATTTGGCGTCGGCTACGAATCCACAATCCACCAAAAAATATTTACCTAGTTACGTGTGTAATATATAATATTAGTATTATAATAACACTAATAATAATATTAATAACTATTTACCGTGTGTCATTTCCATTCCTCCTTGTTATAGCATTATTTAGTGTCTGTTTGCAAGCACTAATAGAAATTAAAAAGTGCTAGTATAGTAAAATAAAAAGTGTTTTAAAATAAGTGATTTTAAAAATGATTAAGTGCATGTTTGCAAAACTCAACAAAAAAAAGTAAAAATCCTTACTTTTTTAAAAAAATACTTAAAACATGTTTTCAACAATTATTTTAAGTGCTTATCATTACTTTTAGTCAAGCAACAATTTTTAGCTTTTAACTTCTACTTAAACACTTCTACACATTCTCCAATAAAATAATACTCAATATTTTTTTTAGAAGCACTTCTTTTGCAAACATATTTCTTTAATCAATTTTTAAAATCACTTAAATTTAAAACACTCCCTATTTTTCATTTTGCTACTAAAATTACTTACTATCATTTTTCCAATTCTACTAGAGATTGCAAACATGCAATAAGAGAATTATGTTTGCAAAAGAAGCACTTTTAAAAAGGGTATTGAGTTATATTTTCTTGGGGAATGTGTAGAAGTGCTTAAGTGAAAGCTAAAAGTTAAAAATTGTTGCTTGACCGAAAGTATAAGCAATTAAAATAGTAGTTGAAAACATTTTTTTTTTTTTAAATAAGCACATTTACTTTTTATTTAGAGTTTGCAAACATACACTTAGTAGTTTGGAATAATGAGCCGAACCCTCCCACCCACTTAAAACGTATATGAACTCCAAATCAATATTTAAAGAGTAGGATTTGCATGCATGAAATTTACCTTTTTCCCCCTTTTTTCCTATTATATTTTTCTTTTAACAATGATATCATGGGCTTTTTTGTTTTATTATATGACATTTTCGCACAGTATATAGGCAAAAATAATTGGGCCCAAACCATTGTAATCCTACCTTAATTAATGCGTAATTTTATTAGAATTATATTATCATAAATTAATTTTTATTTTATGATATACACGTATATATATGTGTATGTTAAAAAATATCAAAATTGAACAATCAAAACAACCAAAGTAAAAGATAACAAATATCAAATTTCGCAAAAAAATATTGTCAATGTAAAAATATTATCTAATAACATATACATTATATAATACTAAGATTATAATAATACTATATAAAAAATAAATATTTAGCTTGTGTATAAGTTAGGATGAACAATATCATTTTGTTGATAATAAATTTTTCAAATGAATATTTAATGATTTAATTATAATATTATTTTTATTTATTCTAATATATATGTATGTAAATATATAATATTATATTAGCTCTCATCACTTTTTCGTTGATTTTAATATTATGACTAATAAAAGTAACCATCGAATTAAATATAAATGCAGGGATAAATTTATAAGGTTAAAAATATTTTAGGTCTTAAAAATAAATAATCATATAAATTAATTTGGGGATAAATAAAGTTACTAATTCAAAAAGTCCTCCGAAACTCCAGGGGTTTTGATGGAATTGTTGGTATTTATAAAATACACTAAAAACTCCATCAAAATCCATCAAACCCAACAATCATTTAAAATTCTTAGATCTTTTTAATATCCAATGGATTGATTTTAAATTTTTTAAAATTCAGATTGAATATCAGTGGATATTTTTAAGTCTTTCAAAATTCAGATTAAATATCAGTGGATTATTTTTAAATTTTTTAATACTGATTGAATACCAACTGTATTTTGAATAAGAATTTTTTTTACTAAATTTCAAACAAATACACCTCCAATTTGTTATTTTTATATTGATAGACTTCCTAAACGAGAAGTAACTTTATTAGGAGAGAAACTCTCCACACAAGTAATGATACTTTATACCGGATATGCGAAGTTGAAGAGAACATAGTTGATTTTTTTTTTTATTTTGTGCGGAAAGGCAGAGAGCATTTGGAATTATGTTTTGTTTCACTAAAATATTTTCTTAAACCAATTTTTCGCTTCTACGCGATAATCTATGTTTGGATAGATAGCTAAAATATTAATATACTAAAATAAAGAAAATTATTTTACTCAACTATTGTTGGAACTGCTTATAAAATCTTAATCTCTTATATTTAAGAGTTTTTAGTCATTCTACGTGGCATCCTTCACAATCCTACATTTTGAAATCCTAAAATTCTATTGCATCTACAATTTTTGCATTCTATATTTTTAACCGCCTACTAATTATATGTATTTTTCGGTAGTTATTGCTAAAACTACAATTGTTTTCTTCCAGTTTCATTTTCATTCATCCACATTTTATTCACAATTATTTTGTGATTTCAC
Organism: Prunella vulgaris; assembly: GCA_026898435.1. Classification (NCBI taxonomy): domain Eukaryota; kingdom Viridiplantae; phylum Streptophyta; class Magnoliopsida; order Lamiales; family Lamiaceae; genus Prunella; species Prunella vulgaris. Next base: position 535,685 of record JAPKLY010000094.1, read on the forward strand.
CGTGTTTGATATTATTTCACGGTAATATTTTTTTTATTTTACTTAATCTGATGACTTACGATTTAAATTATTTTTGCTTTGTTAATATAATTATTCAATTTTTTAGTTTTCTTAATATTTATGCAGCGGATTAAATGATCAATCTCTCCAAAAATAACATTCGAAATTTAATTTGAATTTGTTAGATATGGATTTGACCGCATCGTGTTTTTCATGGTTGATATTAATGTTAATCTGCATATTGTTGAGGACAATATAAATCCCCAGGATTTTCGACTACGTCGGTTCAATTTCCGGCCAAGGAGATTGTCGCTTTCTTCAATGGATCATAAGGCTTTACGGATCAATTTCTTGATTTATTTTGTTACAATTTATATGTATGTGTGTATATATATTTTTGTTTGATTAGGGATTTCCGTTTTCTTATTTTTTTCTTTTTGTGGTAGAATATGCGCTTTATTTTGTTCATGATTTGATGGAGAAAATTTATTTGCTGTTAAACTTTATATATAAAATGTGTTATCTCCATTGCTTAATAAACAAATGGTGGCAACAATGACTCTGTTCTCATTTACAATGATGTCAGATTTAACAAAGGTACTAACAATTTATAAATTTGATACTAATATATTTTCCATACTTAATCATCATAGGTTGGAATCTTCTTCCTCTTTCCTAGGATAATCCTAATTTAATTTTTTCTTACAGATATTCATTTACATTAAAATTGATCGAAAAGGTTTTATGAATGCTTTCATATGCATGTGTTAATGTTATTGTTCAATTCCTTTTTCATTTAGGATTCCACTTATTTTTAAAATTGGTGTGACCCTTAATTTTTACATAGTGAAGGATAGAGATCTTGAAGTTATACGTGTTTTTATTGTATTATATATTTATAGTATATATTTTCATGTGAGAATTTTTATTCAAATTTTCCTGTTAAAGGTCAAAATTTGAAAGTATATTGCTTCTCATATTTTGCAATAATGTTCCTAAGACTCTTAATCCGTGTTTTAATTTTTTTTTGTTTTAGTACAGTGATGATTACATTCCATGTAAATAATATTTTGTTTTAGTGCACCATGAATTTGAATGATATATTTTATTATATAAATCGTTTATTAATGTTGCATTTTTTTTATTCGTACAAATTTACAACAAACACTGTTTATTTTTTCATGTATTAAATCATATGAAATATGCTCGATCAAATCCTATTATCATAATTTAAATTTAAATATAATAGAATATTATTTCAAAATAGCTATTTAAAATTATGAAATACTATCCCATATAGATTTAAATTTTAATATTTTAATTAAAATATTATTTCACTAACTGCTTATTAATTTAAATTTTTTATTTAAATTTAAACTTTTAAAATCTTCTTAAACATCTTACTTATCTCCACAATCCCTACTAACACGGCAATTACCTATTAAACTTTTTTAAAATTTAAATTTAAATTTAATTTTTTTATTTAAATTTTAACTTGTAAATAATTCTTCAACATTGTTCTTTTTAAAATTTTAAAATCCTATCACAAATACAATTAAGTTGTAATATTTTAATAAAAATATTAATCAACCAATTGCGTGTTAAATTAAAACTTTTATTTAAATTTAAACTTTTAAAAAAACTATATATACCATCATCTTTATCCCTGTTTAAAAAAAACTGTGTATTATTTCATGTATTAAATCATATAAAATATGCTCGCTCAAATCCTATTATCATAATTTAAATTTAAATATAATAGAATATTATTTCAAAATAATTTTTTAAAATTATAAAATACTATCGCATATAGATTTAAATTTTAATATTTTAATTAAAATATTATTTCACTAACTATCTATTAATTTAAAAATTGTATTTAAATTTAAACTTTTAAAATCTTCTTCAACATCTTATTTATCTCCACAATCCCTACTAACACTGCAATTACCTATTAAACCTTTTTAAAAATTTTAAATTTAATTTTTTTATTTAAATTTTAACTTCAAAAAAATTCTTCAACATCGTTCCCCATTTTACAGTTTAAATTTAATATTTTTTTTAATTTGAATATCTACAAAATTCTTCAACATCATCCTTATCCCCACCAACACACGAAGCTACCTTCACAGTTCTTAATTTTAAAATTCTATCACATATACAATTAAGTTGTAATATTTTAATAAAAATATTAATCAACCAATTGCGTATTAAATTAAAACTTTTAAAAAAACTATCTACACCATTATCCTTATCCCTGTTTATCAACACAATCTTCACTAATACGGGAACTGCGCATAGTATGCAGGTTATGTACTAGTGAGTATATATATTGTGTGAAACATTTTATTCTAAAACTAAATATAACAAATTTTCATTAATAAAACTATGAATTTTTAGTGATAATATTCTTTAATAAAACTAAAATTTTTATATATGAAATTTTTTTGGTAAAATCTTACACAAATTAATGACAATCGAGTAAAAGTTGTATATATTAATTGGGGATGACGGTAACTGTCAAATCAGTGAGTTAATTGCATCACCAAATGACTTGATTGCAAGAGACTAATCCAACAGACTGTAAAATAATCTATGAAAAAGACAATTTTGCAATAACAGCCAAAAGCTATGAAACAATAAAGGACAAGATGGAAAAACGAGTCAAAGAGGAAACAAAAGCATATTCCATCTTCTTGAAATGTTTTTGACTCATATAATTCCATTGGACAACTAAATTCAATTTGTCTTCATTTTTCATGTCAACCATAAGTTCGACAGAATTAGCAGAAATAGGAATGAGAAAAAAAAAAACAATGTACAATATGAACAGATAAAATAAAATGCAAGATAGAAAACAATTGTCTAGCTAATACGAGTTAAAATTAATTAATGCATAAAATATCGTAAAGCATTACACAAACAGTCCCATCTGATCACAGCTATTTTTAATTTCTTTTTTCCTACTCCAGAAAAGGGAAAATAGACAGAAAATATACGGGATCAAGAAAACAAAAAGAAACTGGTTATGAGAGGTAGTAGACTAGGTCAGATGAAACTGTTGTACGATATTTTCTAGATAGAGACTTATGATCCCAACGCTGCGCCATTATTTCACTCGTCATCGTCCTCATCCTCCTGCATTATCAAACGGTAAGATAAGTTGAATTTATAAACAAAGATGGGTCATGAGAAAGAGAAGAAGAGGAACAGGGGGTTACATCTGCGCTGCCATCTTCATCGTCGTCATCATCTTCGTCATCGTTGACTTCTGACCTAGACTTGTCCGATTCATCCTCCGCCCCGGCACCATCGCTCTGTTGATTTTTTTTTATAAAATTAATTTCAGAAGACCAGCAATTATTGTTTGGGGTGGGAAACGAATATGTTTTGATATGAAGGAATTACCATTTTTTTGTTGTAGGCCTGAAGGTTCTTCTCGTATTCGACTTTCCTCTTCTCTGATTTGGCTTGATAAGGAGCTTTCTCCTGAAGGAATTAGTAGAAATTTATGAAGTTGAATAAATAATTTAATTAGGTTTACTAATTGACACCGAATTGATTAAGGAAGCATACTTCGTCGGTGAGGGATTTCCATTTCTCACCACCTGCCTTACCAACCTATAAAAGTTATTACAAACTGAAATCGATCAAAATCGGAATATATAAATCTGAATTTTGGATCTAAGAACGAAGAAATAATTACTCACGGCGGACACAGATTTGTTGCCCGGGTGCTTCTCCTTGTATGTCTTCCTGAAATCCTCCCTGAATTACACAAACAATCTCCAAAAAATAAAAATATGCACACGGTATGGTATAAAGGTAAATTAAAAACAAAATCGCAAACACCGTACATGAACACGAAGAAAGCACTAGCAGGCCTCTTCGGTTTGTTCGGATCCTTAACCGCCTTCCCCTTCTTAACAGGCTTTTTCGCCTCTGCTCCTTTCTTCGCCGCAAGCCTATTCCAAATCCCCAAACCATAAAAATAAATCAGCAAAAATCATGCACACCACTAACACAAATCACAGATCCAAATCAAAAACGAAAAAAGATATAAAAAAACTCACCTAGACTCAGATTTCTTCGGCGCGGCCTTAGATCTACCTCCTTTCATGGCTCACCTGCACCAAAATTACAAAAACTCGGTCAGAATCTGCGAGAATCGGCGCGACTCGGCAAGACAAGAGGTAACACGGTCAGGAACTCACCTAATAATGGAATTCTAGAGAGAGAGTGGTAAAGAGAGAGAGTAATAGGAAGCGATATGCTTTGCGTTGGACGTGTGAGAGTGGTATATGTGAAAGGAGGGATAAGGGGTCTGAAAGGAAAGAGCCTCAAAAATTCTTCCAAAATTCACACAAACCAAATTGAAGTCCGGGTTTGGGCGGGATTTCAAATTCTCCATGCCTCGTCACAGATCCGCGTCCGTATGATCCGACCGCTCTGATTGGCTGATACGTCCCTTCGCTTCCCCTTCTCTTGGCTCTGTGTTTTCTTTGTGTTTGTTAGTTTGGGGGTCTGGACCGTTGGATGAGGGGCTGGCGGTACAATAGGGGTACGTGGCGTGATCTTGAGGAGTATGGTAGTTTAGTGGCCAGAAAGCGGAAAGACAGTTCTACCCTTTGCGTTATGACGGTTAAGGGCATGAGGGGGGTCGCTGTGGCCCTTTATTAAACAAATATCGATATACTTAATATGATTGAGATACGCTATGTGAGCTGTAAGGTTATTTTGGTAATTTAACATGTATATTCATTCGATTTTATCTATAAATATATAAAAACAGCAGTAATTATACAATTGGTCGATGATTTTACTGGCGAGTGAACAGCCACTCGCTCAACAGTATAATCGTGACTTGCACTTCCTACCGTAGCGAGTCAACTTTAAACCATCGTAGTTTGTTTTTTTGTCCATTCACTGGGCCGCCTAATTTTTAGTCACAAAATCGCACACACGTTTGCAAAAAAATGTTGAGCCCAGACTTGCAAAAAATAATTTTGACACCCTAATAAAATATAATTAGATTCAATTATACACTTTGATTTGACAAAGTGTGATAATGATTGATTTTATAGGTATAATAATAGGTATTTTATGAGTGTTGTGTTGGAAAGAGTAATAATAGGTTTAATAGGTATTTTTAGGTGTAGATTGCATTTGGGATGTGAAATCCGGATGTTACATCTCAAACTCGTGTAGAGACGTGATCGCAAAGACCTACAGACCTACGTCCATCCGTGCTAGTCCCAAAACAAACATTTAGGTTTAAATATAGGTCTCATGGGCCATTAATGAAATCTTGGCCCAACTTTCTCATTTATGATTTATCTATACAAATAGGCTCCGGATATATGCACCCACGTGTGTTTGTAGTACACACTTTATTATTTTATTTGTTTAAATTATATATAAAATATCAAAACTATCCTCTTCACCCTCTCTTTTGAAAAAAAATACACTTACCTTTTAATTATCGGAAAAAACTTTCAGAAAGAACAAAAAAATATTTTAAAATACCAAAAAATGTTTTTTTTAATTATTGAATTTAAATGGTATTTTTCAAAAAAAAAATCAGAAAAATGGGACTGAGAAAAAAAAAATAGCAAAATTTATTTAACTGGTGAATTCTCTATTATCTCGGAAAAAAAAAACTAGAAAAATGTGAAAGAAAGGAAGAAAAAGTAGCAAAGGATTTCAACTATTTTAACAAATAATCCAGTCAATTTCTTTTATGATAATATTTTTTTGGAAAAATATAAAATTTTCAGATGAAATAAAACGGAAAAAGAATGCATAAATCATAAAAATAAATCGAACAAATTTTTTTGTAACATCTTTGAAAGAAAGGTAAAAATTCAAAATAGAAAACTGAAAAATTGTATAATTTTTCATATAACTAAAATCGAAAAAATAATACAAAATAAAATTCTGAACTTTGATACTAATATAGGAATTGAGAGAAAAGAAGAAGAGAAACAGGTTATGGAAGGAGGTAAAAAATTTATTATTCTTCTTACCTATTTTATTTTTATTCTTTTAAATTTATGATGGCAAATGGATGAATGAGTCAATTGAGTAAATAATAAAATGACGGCTGGCGTCTCACAGAAAAAAATAATAATAAATGAAGCGAAATAGAGAGATGAGAGTAGGAGAAAAAAGAACTATGAGAAGAGAACGTGAGAAGAGGGAGGAAAGAGAGGGAGATAAAAGAGAGATAATAGAGGAGAGAAAAAAATTAGAGTTTCTAAATAGGGATAAAAATGATAATTTATGGTGTGTGTAATAATCGTATGATGAGTGTATACATTTTGTGTGTGTACTATTAACTCGTGTAGGTGCATATAACTTGGGCCATACAAATATAACAACAAAATCTTGGCCAAATTGGGCCCAAGATTCTTTTTACTTTTTTTATTTTAAAATTATTTTATATTACTCCATATTATATAGCAAATGTGGTTTAAATTTTTTTTTTTTTTTGCTATAAGATTCAATGTTCAATCCTCTGCACTAAAATTATATTTTTTAAATTTTTTAATATTATATAAATTATATTATTATTTATTAAGATATATATATATATATATTTATTAATATATATAATTATATACTCATCTAATAAAAAAAAATTGTGTGTTAATTAATTTTTTGGGTGTTTTACATATTGGTTAAAAAAAAATTACTATATTACAAATTGGTTCATAAAAATTTGCACAGAAGTGTTTTTTGTGTTTAAACATAAGTGTTTTTTTTTTTTTTTTTATTTGTGCGAATTTGTTGAACCAATTTGTATTTTTCTTTATTTTTTTTCTTTTAAATCAATAAGAAAAATATTAAAAAAAATTATTGGCATTACTATGTAAACATATAAAAAGTCTTTAAAGGTAAAATCTTTTTAAAAAAAATTGAAGCATAGTCTGCAATATTTTATTTCTTGTGTTGAATATAAAACTTCTCAATCCTATTTTCATTCGACTCATGTATAATTCCTGCAGCTATAAAGTAATTTAAATAATAGTTGATAATTTAAATTTTTTTATGTCTCCTTCTAAACCTTTTTTTTTATTTCAATGTGCATATGCATATTCAGTATTTCTTCAAGTAGACAAATTAAGACAATTTTTTTAAAATTTTTACAAAGATGAGTGTGTATCACTATTTGGAAATGAAAACAAACAACTCATAAGAAATTGGTTAGTGATTCGAACAATAAGAATGAGTTTTCAAAGATCCAAAAGATTAAAGTCCCTATTGGTCTATAATAAAGGATAAATATATTTTTATAATTTTATATTATACATGAATACACATTATATTAGATAATATTATTAATGAGACATAGACTTAATGTAATATTTAAAAAATATACAATTTAAATAGTAAAGTGGAGTTTTGTCCCAAATATGAAATCAACTCACAAATCACCCTATTTTAAAACGAAGTGAATTCATGCGTATTACACAAAATGTTAAGAATTAAAATTCATGGTATATAATATGTTCATAATATAATAAAAAGTAAGAATTTTAAAAGATATATTAATAAAGTTTTGTATGATATTAATAATTCTAAAGTTATGTTGTATAAAAAATTATTTTAAAATTATTTTTGTTATAAATATTGTAATATTTAATATAAGAAAATTTTTATTTGACTGATCAAAGTATTTTTTTTTAAATAGGTAGTCCCAATAAGAATTTTCAAAATATGTTGATTAACTAAATTAATATTCTTTACAAATTAAAATGTAGGTACATATATATAGTTATATACACATATATATTTAAGCAAAAATTAATATTAAAAAAAATAGTTAATTTACACAAAAAAAAAAAAACAATGATACACCATCCAATTTAATCACATCATGACATATGCAAAAATTTAATTCCGCACTCTCTCTGTCCTAAAAGATATTGTATAGTTAAATTTTGGGACAGTTACAAAATAATTCATTTTAAAGCACTATTTTTAAATTGGTACAATATGTTAAAAAATTAAATCTATTATTCAACTCATATTTACCCTATAATATAAAATGTTTGTACCAATTCAAAATAATGCTTTAAAATATACCAATATGAAATTATTTTAAAATTTCTTAAAATTTTGTGCATGAGTTAACTTATAGTATTTAAATGGATAAAATAGTTTTTAATGAGGGTAAATTGTTCAATTTAAGTGAAGAAATAAAAGAAAGATGTATTTGTGTGTAATTATTAGTTGAATGTGATGTATATTATGTATTATAGATTTTTGTGAATAATGAGTAGTGAATTTTGCAATATCTTTTGAAATATAAAGAGTAATATATAGGAGAATTAATATTTGACCTTATAAATTTAAATTCATACATATTATAAAATAATTAATTATTTTAATAAAATCAAAATTTTATTTTATAAATATTATAGATCATGCATCGCACTGGTGAAAATACTAGTTTTGCTAATTTAACACGTATATTCCGATTTTTATTGCTAATTAATTTTACTTGGGCCGCTATTAAGCGCCAAGGCCCAATTTCAAGCAGCATTTATTTGAGCTCTATGGGCCATCTAGTTTGTGGGCCGAGGTCCATTGATTTATGTGAACTGTTGCATAAGGCAATTTGGATTTGGAGTTATTGATTGATTTGCCCTTCATTTGGCCGACCTTGCCGGCATGTCGGTCACCGGAAAATGCTTTCTCGTAACTGGCTCACCTGTAAGCCTGTTTATACATATACTAATAATATATATATACAAGAATGTGTATTATGTATAACTTCTCTCTGTCCATATTATGGAGATTTTTTGGAATTTCTTGTTTGATTCCCCCCCAGGGAGTAGGGAAAACTACTCTGATTATCCGGGTGCTGGAGGCTCTTAAACAGTCCAATCCTAGCTTAAAGATTCAGGGCTTCTACACTCGTATGCTTTGAAATTCTCACATTTATCTGGTTATGTTGTGTATGTTAAGCTCCTAACTCCGAAATCGAAGCCTTTTCTACTAGCTTAATATGTTTAGTGTTTGATAATTCTGATGATGTTTGACCCTGAAAGCATTGTTCTGTTGTTGGATTTCTTTCGTGGTAATATTAAGGTAGTTGATCTCACTGATATAGTCGAAATTGATGTTCAAGTTGATTGATGAAGATGGCCACAATGTTGAATTAGGATTGGCGTTTTGTGTATTTGTTTCGAAGTAAGAATATGGTAACAAAATGTAATTGAATTGCGTAGGTGAGATTAGAGATGGGGCCGAAAGGGTAGGGTTTGAAGTGTTCGCTCTTGATGGTCGTAGAGCTCCTCTTGCGTCCACCAAAGTTAATAGGTACTTATGTTGTATATCCTTGCTTATTAATTCTCTTTGTTAAGTTTGTCTTTAGTAATTTACTTCCTTTTTAAGTGGATAATAGTCTCAGCTGTAAAAGTATTTTCAAGAACACAACAATGACAATCCACTCATTTCTTAGTGTTATTTTGGTGTTTCGTATAACAATGAGTAAATTGTTTCATTTTGTAGAGGGATATACTTTAGATTAGTAGGCCTTGAAAGTGCAGAAGGATCGAGCTGAGGTAGTTATTATTTGTGAACATGAAAGTATTCATTGTGGTTGTTTTCAGTCTTATTTACTCCAATGCTGACTTTGTGGAGAGAACACACCATTACAAGACTTTCTCCGAATAGGTTGACCAACTATTTAGACAGAATTCCCATTTATAAGGGAGTTGGGACTATGATTCTGTTCAATGTATTAGCAATTTAGCCAATGTCTTCTAAGTTGCATTGCATCTGTCACCGACGTTAAGCGTATAGGCATTTATATATCCTTTGAAGATATTAGAGTAACCTTCTACACTAAATCAGCTGCAACAATGAGTAAAATTTGCAGAAAAATTATTCAACCTACTACTCTTCCCAGCCCCAACACCAAATAGTCTCTTTATGAAAATGGTCTGAAAGTTGCAATATATCATCCGTATTCACTTTACACCCTTTCTGTTTTGGTTACACTGCTACTCCCTCTGTCCCAAGATAATTTTCACACTTTCATTATATGGACGTCCCAATTCTTTTTTCATACCCCAAAAAAGGATACAACTCACGCTCACAAAAGTCAATAAAGTACACTTTTTATATTTTATTATTTAACTTTACACTAACATACTTCACTTTTTTTTTAATATGCGTGCAACCCAACCTATGGAAAAAATGTTGGGACGGAGGGAGTATAATTTAGTTGGTGGCTTAGGGCAGTTGCTGTTGTCCTTTTATCTTGCTGTTTTTCGACAACTGTTGATTGTTGTTGTCCATGGCAGCTTGGAATCTCGCAGATGGCCCAGTGTGGGGAGATTCAAAGTTGACATTTCATCATTTGAATCATTGGCATTGCCTGAATTGCAGGTACTAAACTCTGCATTATTGTGTACGAGTTACGAGAGAACCTTCGCTTGACATGATGGAGGCTGATTTGCCATAAAATTTATCATTCTAATTTCTCGAAAATACTATATTAAACCCAGTGAGTATTGCAGTCTGAATTTAATGCACTTCTGACCAGGTTAAGGAAGACACAGATCTGTTCATTATAGATGAAGTCGGTAAAATGGAGCTGTTTAGCTCATCATTCTTCCCAGCTGTGTTAAGAGTTCTGGATTCCAAAATCCCTCTCTTGGCAACTGTCCCTGTTCCTAAATTTGGCAGAGATATTCCTGAAGGTAATTTGATCCCAACGAAATTCTGAAATTTCTTAGTATTAGATTATATAGAAACAAATGACATGAATGTATTTACATTATGAAAAACATTTGTTCATGTAGCATGTCAACAAAGAGTGCCCAGAAACCAATATATTCGTAATTCAGACGAGTCCATGTACTTCCCCCTCCCTCCCAAAAAAAAGCCCCAACTAAATTCTGCTGCACAGTTGTAATTCAAACAACTCAACGTGTATTCCCTTTTTCCGTCGATCTAGGATCCGTTACGATTCATGTAATTTATCCTTTTGCAGTTGCAAGGTTGAAAAATCATCCAGGGGCCACTCTTTATACGTTAAATACAAGCAGCAGAGATGCCATGAAAGAGCAAATATACTCCAACTTGGTAGATTTGCTGCAAAATGGCAAGATCCCATGAAAAACGTAAGATATGCTTTCTCTCTTCTATTTTTTATTTTTTTTTGGTGAATGATCCTTCCATTGGGATGTAGATAATTGTCTTTTGATGTGTTAATGTTAAGAGTAACATCCTTTGAGTTTGTAGAAGACATGATATAATTTTTTATTTTTTTTATCGGTAAATGTTAGTGGTTAGTAGTTAGTTACACCAAGTCCCCCGAACACTCCAAGAATAAACTCCTAGCCAACCTTATATCTCTCATCTCCCAATTCGTTCCCAGAAGGAATCGAACTCGGGTCACTCATTCAAGTGAGGAGCCCAGAAGACATGATATAATATATTACAAGGGTTCGACAAGTTTATGCTTTAGCCACAAAGACTGCAGTACACTCTCTTCACTATGTTTCTTTTTTTATTTACGTTTACTTCCTAGAATAGAGCATAAAATGGGAAATTCTCTTGTTCTATATGACTAAACCATGATTGCATATTTATTCTATGAGAAAGATACCATTGTAGATAAGTCGAGCCGAATTGAATGCATTATTGTTCAAGTTTATTTGAAGCGTTGTCGAGGCTAAAAACACGTTAATTCAACTTATTTAGACATTAATCGATTTGAGTTTGAATGAGCTTGTGTCCAGTTGAATTTGCGTCGAACTCAGTACACTTTATTGTTTACAGTTTTTATTATTTCACTGTTGAAACATAGAAGGTAAGTTTCAGATTGACATCTAAACTTCTTATATTTAGGTTTGAGACTTGTCATGAAAAACATTTAAGTTTCAGTTGGTTTCCATTTAAATTACTGGCATGGTTATTCGTTAAATTTGATACAATGCTACTTTTGATTTTGTATTTTGAAAAATGTCACTCATTATTTTTGTTTTTGTAAAAATACTACTTCAAAGGTTGCACAAAAATTACAGAGGTCGTAGACGAGTCGTAGAAAATCGCACAGGAGCACACATGGGCATTCTTACAATATATATATATTTATTTGGTAAGGAAGTAAATTAGTCAAACCGTTCGCAAACTATTAAGGTCTCGATTCAAAAAATATTCGTTCGAGTTTGTTTGTTAAATTTCACGAGCCGAGCTCTAGCCCGAATTCGAGTTTGATTATTTTATCGAGCTCGAGCTTTATGGTATTCGGCTCGAAAGCTCGCAAATAGGCTCGAACTATGCAAAATGAGTTTTTTTTCCGATTCGAGCTCGAACTATGCAAATGAGTTTTTTTCGAGCCGAGCTCGAACTAAGTAAACAAGTTTTTTTTCGAGTCAAGCTCAAACTATGAAAACAAGCTTTTTTTTTTAGTGGATCTTGAACTATGCAAACGATTATTTTTCGAATTGAGCTCGAACGAAGCAAACGAGCTTTTTTTTTTTTAGCCGAGTTCGAGCTATTCGCGTGCTTAAAATTTTACTCACGAGCGGAACTTGAGCTCAATTATTAGAGTTCGAGTTGAGCTTGAGCCTATAACCGAACAAACGAGCCAAACTCGAGCTTGATAGTATTCGGCTCGGCTCGTTTACATTCCTAAATTATTTGGCTATATTTTTCAAAATGCAATTCTAAAAGTGTCATTTTTGCCAAATTTCCCTAATCATTAGTGGCATAATGTCATGAGTACTTCAGCGGAGAAGAAAATCAGAGTGGGGAAGGCGATTTCCGATGAGTCTGTAGTAGAGAAGAAAGGAAGTTTTGAGAGTGGAATGAAAGGTAGGAATGCAGAAGGGAAAATGTGTTTGGATGCTGAAAGGGTTGAAGTGGAAGTGTTGTCGGAAAGTGAGAATGAGAATCCCAAGAATCATATAAGGGTAGAGAATTGAACGTGTGGTGAGTAGCAAAGGATCCAGAGGAGTTTAATTTGGGCCATACTTGAGCCCAACAACAACTATCTTTTATATTGCATTTTATGATCTTAATAGATTTCTTTTAAATTTGAGTACCTTAATTACCTTAAATTATGTTGTGGACCTGAGGTCCCCCTTGGTTGTTACAATGGTGATTCTGCCAGAAAAGAGGTACAAGAAAATATTCCTAAATCATCTCTCTCTCAATCTCTCTCTCATCTCTTCCCAACTTTCTTCTTTGAGAAGGTAAGTCAGAACTGGTTGTTTCCTACGTATTCATTATAAACCCAAGAAAAATTACAAAAAATATATGAACTATTTTCAAATCATCAACTAGATATTACACATAATTTACGAAATTCCGAATCAGTATTTGCACTGAAAATTGAATCAAGAAAGCCCATGGGCTGTAGATATATGGGCCTTTTTGAAAGATTTAGATGGGCCATTATTTTATCTAGGCCCAAATTAATAGTTTATACGTATATGAACCTTATCCACAACCACAAGCATTACATAATCATATTTCATGAATTATATAATGACTTTATTATCGTGAAGATATTATAAGTATTTTATTATATAGTCACAGATATACTTATATTTGAAAAATTCTAGTCACTATAAGTTCACTTGCATTAATAATTTATTCTTGTATAATTATTGCTTTAATAATAACTTGGTACCTTAAAATAAACAACTTTAAAAAAGTATGGGTGAAAAGTATGTCCTTTTCCAAATTTGTAAATATATACACACAATCATATTGATATGTAGACCAATAATGTTTTTAATAATAATAATAATCACATGCAATAAGTGGTGGTCCAAATTAATTGATGGGCTCACTCATTAACTCAGTGTCACAAAGCACAAATGCTTTTGAGGTTCCATGCACATGACATGACATACAAACTATCCACATCTTTTGATAAGGTTTTCTTTTGCGAAAAGAAAAAAAACTTTTCTTATTTTTTTATGGATAATTGTACTTGTACTATGTATATGAATTTAAAAAATATTTTAATAAAAATTAATCATTAACTTTTTAATAAGAAATTACTAATAAAATGTGTATATATTACAATCAAAATATATTTAATGGACACAAATTCACAACATGGAATGAAATTAATACTTTAAATGATATGAATTGTTTCATTAAAGATATTAATTATGATTATTTAAGTATATTGATTTTGAAAGATATAATTTATTTTTTAAAGAATGAGTTGTTTATCAAAAAATATTATTTATTATTATTAAAAGATATATGAATAGTTCTATTAAAAATTTAAAATATTACATAATAATTTAATATAAATTAACTCCCCTTTATATATTCTCTATTATTATTTTTATATGCTTTAACATATTCTCAGCTTTTTGACATTGGTTGGCTCCTGTTGGAAACCTACCTGCCGGATATCATCATCCATGCTCATACAAATATCTACACCCACTCGGATAAAAATATTATACCCACCAAATATACCTTCAACCAACGATGAAAATATCTCTCATATATCTTCCATAAATTTAGTTTTTGTGATTATTTATATCGATATTAGAAAAAATATATTTTGTAATATAATAAAGAAAAATAATAATATTATCAATGCATTTCGATGTGCAATATTAATTTAATTTGATAATATTTTTTGTATAGATTGAGCCTAATATCGGTAAGATATTAAGAAAATATTAATAATTAATTTGATAAATGTGTCAAATATAAAATTTATTCAAATTATATTGTGAATTTATGTAAAATTTTGTTATTATATTTTTATAATTTTTTAAATTCATAGTTAGGGATTTCTCATATATTTATTAATATTTAAAAAAATTTTAAAGTTTCAATATTTTTATCGATTGCGATATTAACTAGAGATTTTAAATTTCATTCTGTCTATAGATCTGCAGTTGTATGTTTCAAGTTTACAAGTGCAACATTGCTACAAGTTGTAGACTTTGACCTTGCAGCTATAAACTTGTAATTATGCAGCCCTGCTGTCCAAAACCTCTGTAGATTAAAAATAAAATTGAGGCAAAAGTTAGCTTATCAATCCGCCACCAAATCATACACGAATGTCGTGCTCGCACACAAGTTCGACATAAACCAAAAATGTCATGATTTGCACATCTCTACACGAAGGCGTAGAATGTGGAGGAGCATTCCCCCCGTAACTTTCTTACAAGTTATAGAAGGAGTATTAAAAATATGGGTTAATGATATTATGTTATGGAGCAATTGTTATAGATTTTATTGACCCAAACTTTTGAAACTCTTGATAAATATTTTGATACACTTGACCAAATATTTGAAACTTTAGAACAGTTTGATAAGTTTATCATGAACTCTAATTTCGTATAAACATTCTTCCAATAATTGTCATATGCTTGAGCTTTATATTGTTTTATTTTCGTTCATACTCTGTTAATATTTCAGATAATTTTTCAATTCGTCTCGAATAAGATATTATGTTATATCATTACTCTTAAATTATTGTATTCTAGAAAATAAGTGTCATACGATTCACTCGGTGCTACTCACTTACACTTTCTCTTGCCGGACCATATATATATATATATATATATATATTCTACATCATATCTACTGATGTCCTAGTCTTTATGCAATCCAACCATCGAGTAACTATCCAACACAAAGCCTGGTAAATTGTGTTATAGAGTGCTGCTTTCATGTCACACGATAGTAAACGTAAAACAATAAGATGAGAACAAAACACGATAATTCATATGCAAAATACTGATATTAATTAACTTATTATCTTTCGTGTTAATATGTGTGTGTAAATGTATATGACAATTTTTTTTTGGGTGTCGACATGACACAATAAGAAATTTAATATATTATAATAATAAAAAATGTTCACTTATTTATAAAACACATATCATGTTATATATATATATATATATTAGCATATCATTAAGGACATTTAATTATTTTATTTATATTATTACTAACAGATAACAAATTATTAATGAACATCAGATATTAATGATATTGTGTTTAATGGAATGACAAGAATTCGACGCAAAGACCACTATACAAAATAAATAAATCGTATATATATAAATATATACGTAAATACAATAAAACCAAATATTAATTAATCTACAATTTTTATATATGTCATTCTCATATCGTGCTATTGCATCGCTAGAATTGTCTATTGTCACCCTTAGGCCTTGCATCAATCAATCAATAAAATTGACTTGAGATCAAACAAATTATCAATCGTGACAATCCCTGTGCATGCATTAATTGCATCGAAACTGTTATACTTACATATATCACTAATATATAGTTGATTACATGCTACATGCACACGTATACACTGCATGAACCTAACACACATGCACTGCATGGAATATATACATGGCTATCAGGATTAGCCAAATTGATCAGTTAGTTTGTTAGCATCTCTTCGTTTCCTATTTATATCTGTAACTACAACTCAATTGATCATTTATTGAATAAAATATACGTATATATAGATTAGCAATATTAACATGCATGGTATCCACAGAGTCGGTTTACGTTCACTCTCTCTTGGTTTGCTTGTTGGGTGATCTACAACTGATGCAGCTGTTCATCCATGGATTCCTCCTCAACAAATCTTCCTAAATCATTTCTTACTCTTTCGTTCCAATTATCGTTTTTTGGCGGTCTCAAGTCTTAGCCGGCATTGTTAGAGCTCATGATTTCGAGCATTTTCTGATCACTTGCTCTGCTTCTGATGTTCCTTCCCTGGATATTGCTGATATATAATAATCGTGTTAATCAATATCGGAAAATGATGCTCATCTTTGGCATCGGCGAGATCAGTTTCTTTAATTTGGGATGGATATTATATATATATATATATATATGTTCAATCACTGAATCTATGCTCGGCTACGTTAATCGTTGTTCACATTCCTATCAAGTTTGGAAGGTATATATTTACAGATTTATTCTTTTCTCAGTCTAAAGCTCAAGCTATGCACCTGCGTTTTCAACTAAATACTCTCAAAAAGGGAGGCTCCTCGATCGATGAGTATATTCTTATTTATCCTTCTTATTTATTGGGTGACTGAAATTTTCGAAACAATTAAGAAAAATAAAAATTAGGAAACATATACAACTTTATATTCTTGAAAGTTGAATCAAAACAATTAATCCCTCTATCCAATATTTTTTTTATAGAGGACAAGATACACAATTTAAGAAAAAATGGAGTATGCATGTATGTGAATGTAAAAATAAATAATAAAATATACGAAAAATTATAAAATAGTTCACAAAATCGACAATAATTACAATTTGGTTCTGTGCAGAAAAAAATTATACTTCTGTGTAGAAATTATGAATCAATTAATTAATTTGTAAATATAAATTTTTTTTAACCAATACGTAAGTGACCCTAAAATATAAAAGTGTATTTTATTAACTTTTATGAGTATATTTTTTAAAGTGCGAAAAGAAAGTGAATATTTTAAAATAGAATATATAAAAATTATCATGGGACGAAAGGGAGTATATGATTCTGAAGGTTGTACACAGTCCTGCAACTCCTAAGGTGTTGATCCTAATGCTTCAAATTTTGAAATAAGTTCTATGGACTTTTTATGTTGTTAACAATTAAACACACTTTTAGTCCACAATAATTGGTAAGAGATCATCTTTTTCTAAGCGGGATTACTTAAATTTAAATCACTAATGATCACCCTAACAAGGGTCTATTTGACTAATACATGCAGCTTAAGACTTTTTAATTAATTACTCAAAGTTCTAGCTAGCTAGGGTTACCATTATATATGTGTCATGTGACATTTATTTATAGTATGAAACTGATAATATTAGATATATATACTTAATTCATATTATTGGATGTATTCATTGATAACATTAAATATACTTAATATAATCAGATGTATTCACTAATAACATACTCCCTCCGTCCCAAAACTACTTTCACACTTTCCTTATTTGGACGTTCCAACTCTTCTTTCACACACCAAAAAAGGAAACTTTTCTATCTCACAAAAGTCAACAAAATACACTTTTTCTTATTTTATTATTTAACTTTACACTCACATATTTACTTTTCCTTAGTTCGCGTGCCCGGAACTACTAAGAAAGTAGTTCCGGGACGGAGGTAGTAGTATTTTATATTGTTATTTCTATTTACAAGTCTAATATTATCGGTAAAGACATGTAATTGTATCAGTGGATATATGATGATGTTAATTTTGTAATATGAAACTTGTTTATAGCTAGATTAATCTTTAGTTATATACAACTTTAATTAATTTAAATTTTGCATTAACCCTATTTATTTAACATAAATAAATAAATTTCATATTTTTTATAAGTTTGGATTTTTAGATGAGATGAAATTTTCATTGTATAAATGTATATTTATAAGAAAAATACGTTTATTAGTATTATTTAACGAACCAATTTAAGAAAAATCACACTATGACAAATTTCGCTTTTAATAGCATAGATATAATAGCGGGTAATTTTAAAACCGCTTTTAAAGGTAAAAAACCCGCCATTAAAAGTTCAACCGCTATTGTAAGTCAAAATGCGGAGTTGAAACATAGCGGTGAATGATAACCGCTATAATTCGAATGATATCTTTTCTTAAAATTATGGCGGTTAAAAACCGCTATTAAAACATTTAAAAATCGCTAAAAAAATTTCTACCGCACGGAATCGAACCCTTGACCTTTGGAGAGGTATTGAGCGCAGTTAGCCACTTGGACAAAGTATCTTGTATGTTTTAAATGTAATACCAAAATATTTATAGAATTAAATTAGTTAACCATTTTAAATAATAGGAAAAAGAATAAACCCCTCCGAGAATCGATCCTGCAACCTCTCGGTTAAAAAACACACCCTAACCACTTGGACAAAGACAAGTCTTGTATATAAATTTCAATACCAAAATATTTATTAAATTAATCAGTTAAAATATCAATTACAAAACAAACCCTAATTAATTCACATCACACATTTCCTCCTCCTCTCATTTTCACTCCAGGCGGATTTTCAGCGGCCAGGCATCACCGCCTCCCTCCTTCCTCGCCAGCGCCGCCCACGCCTGTGCGCTGCATCAGACACAGTCGCAGCCTCGCCTCCGCCGCCCACGCCTGTGCGCTGCATCAGACACAGTCGCAGCCTCGCCTCCGCGCTGCCTCCGCGCTGCCACCGCGCTGCCTCCGCGCTGCCTCCGCGCTGCCACCGCGTTGCCTCTGCGCTGCCACCTTGCTGCCACCGCGCTGCCTCTGCGCTGCCACCGCGCTGCCTCCGCCCTGCCACCGCTCTGCCTCCGCGCACCCCTGCCGTCCACGGCCTCCGCGCACCCCTGCCGTCAACTGAAGGTATAATTGAATGTGATTATATTTTATTAGGGTTTCAAAATTATTTTTTCCAAGTGTGGGCTGTGCAAATCAGTTTGCGATTTTGTGACTAAAAATTAGGCGTCCCTGTGATAGGCGATTTTGTGACTAAAAATAAAAAAATTAGGTGATTTTGTGACTAAAAATTAGGTAATTTTGTGACTAAAAATTGTTGGATGAATGAATTTCAAGTCCAAACTTTGTATATAGGTGTGTGGTTATGGTGTTTCAGAGGCTGTGTGTGGTATTGATTGCAGTGGGTTGTTGTGGATGTGTGAGACACGGTGGTTGAGTGAATGCTTGAGCAGTGCTTTTCTCCTGAAATTTGCTTGAGTGGGCAGTGGCATTGATGTGGTCCCAAATCTCTTTTCCTAATGTGTACTGCAAACTTTCCGATTTAAATTAAATTAAAAGGCTCATGAAATTATACCCATTAATTAAATTATCAAAAATTAATTAAATTCTTGAAAGAACTTAATTAAATGAATAATATTTTTTTATGGACCTCAATTAACAATTAACAAAATAGATAACAATTAAGGCCCTAAATGCATACAAAATTCTAAGAATTCATCTCAAAATGGACACAAATTGATGCAAATATGACCCTAATCAGTTAGTTCCCTAACCAACAGTATGATATGTTTCTGAGAAAACTGGAAATTTTGTGCAGATTTTTTAAATTTAAGAATTTGAGAAAATTATCTTCTAAAATTATCTCTTTTTTAATTTTTATATTTTAATTAATAGTTCATTAATTTATTTTCCTTTACTTTGCAAGATTTACAATTGTAAATTGATGAGTTAGTACTCTTAGTAATTTTAGATGTTGAGATGATTGTGAATTTTGAGCTTATGTTTCAATTTAATTATTTCTAGTTAAATTTCATGATTGTTGTTGATTCTATTGATGGTTTTTATTGTGCTCTAATTAATTTTCATGTCTAATTTATATATGAATTTATGCTTACAATATTAATAAGGTTGAGTGAACTAAATAATTTATATAGTAACTCTTTAGAAGCATATTAGTTTAAAAAAATTACATCTCTTTAGAAGCATATTAGTTCAATTATTTGAATTAATATTATTATTATTGTCCATCTTAATGTTTATATTAGACGTCTATAGAAGATGCTGAGAAACCATTATATCCGGGATGCAGTAAATTCACAAAGTTGTTTGCAGTTGTGAAATTATATAACTTGAAGGCAAAACATAGTTGGAGCAATAGGGGCATGAATGAATTACTTGAATTATTACAAGATATGCTTCTTTTGATCGGTGACAGCAGTGCGTTTTTTTTACTCAAATTGACAATTATATAATTAATAATTATCTTTTTGTATATTGGTTTAAGTTTTGTTTCCTTGATGATAATTCATTTTCTTTGAATGTGAAGCTTGATCTTCAATGTGAGCCACTTTCATTCATCAGTTGTGAACCAAGGAATGGAGGAGAGATATGGTACTGCAAGAGAATATCAAACGTGTTGCTCAAGACTATTTGATTATTATGATGATGTAGTAGTTAATTAATTTAGTTATTGAACACCAATGGTACTTGAATTTATATTGATGTAATGCATTTTAAAGATTATTGCAATGATTAGCAAGTAATGATATGAACTTTTGAATTTTTAGATTTAATGTTATTTATATTAAAATTTCTTTTTATTTTAATTAAACCCTAAAAATCGTACTACAAGTTTTATTAAAAAAAATATATAATATTGCAATAATTAAATATTGGAAAAATATTGAGAAAAGAAAGCGGTTATTACCCGCTATGTTTTTTACTTTTAATAGCGGGTAATACCCGCTCTTATATCTTAAGTAAACCGCTCTTGAAAGTACTTATAAAAGCGGGTTTTAATACACAACAGCGGGTATTACCCGCTATTGAATGTACTTTTAATAGCGGTTAAAATCCGCTCTTATATGTCTATAAAATCGCTGTTTTAGATTTTATGAGTTAACAAATTTAGAAGATATAATAGCGGTTTTTAAGATACGATAGCGGTTAAAAACCGCTGTTAAAGCTAGATATAATAGCGGTTTTAAACCGCTGTTGTTCGGCGCCACTTTTAATATCACCATGTTCAACAACGTTTTTTCCACCCTTTTAATGGCGGGTTTTACCCGCTATCTATCAGCGAATTTGTCATAGTGTCAGGTGGGTTAGCTCACTTGACCACTGGACTCCGCACTTGAGTGAATGATCCAGGTTTAATTTCCTTTATAAATGAATTAAGAGATATACAAGGTGACTTAGTGACAAGTACCGATAAAAAAAACATACAAATTTAAGAGTCACAAATTAGATTATGCCAATATATTTAGCCATTATGCATGATAATTCTTACCTGAAGATTATATTGATGATTGGTCACACACCAAAGCACGACATCAACATCCATCATTATTGGCCTAATTAATTAATCCTAACTTCATTCTGATTTGAGAGTAGAAATGGCTATAAAGTACTCCCTCCGTCCACAAAAATTGGACTACCTTGGCAATTCACGGTTATTAAGAAGAGTTGATATTGATGTGTAAAAATGAGTATATTAGTATAAAAAATATTTAATTATTAAAAAAGTATTTGATGTGATGTGTAAAAGTGAGTATATGTGTATAAAAAAATAAAAATAATGATTGTAAGTTTTCCATTTTAGGTAAGTAGACCATTTATCGTGGACGACCATTTAAGGCAACGTGGACCATTTATCATGGACGGAGGGAGTATTATTTGTAGACCAGTCAAATTGTTGATTACATAAACGAAATATAATACACTTATTACGTATGGATATTATTATTATTATTATTATTATTATTATTATTATAAATAAAGCACGTACATGTTGTAATGTAGGCAAATGGAAGAGGCGTCGTGCGCAACGCAATTGCTGAGTTGTTGATTTTGACCCTTTTGACATTAAATAAATATAAGTGTTTTGTCCGATTTAAATATATTTTTAAATATTTATATTAATTATTATTAAAAAAGGATTTTTTTAAATAATAGTATATATTTTATTAATTTATATATTTTTTAATGTGTCACTCACTAATATTAAAAATAGTGCTGGAATAGAAGAAATAATATCTGTAAAAAGTTATGAATATTATTAAAATAAAATTAATAAAAAAAATTATTTTAAATG
>JAPKLY010000094.1:558341-575688 GCA_026898435.1 Prunella vulgaris
TATTAAAGAAGGAGAAAGCAACAGTTTCTTTTGTTTTGGTTGAGGGCAAATTGGGCATAAAGGCATTAAGATGTGTGAAAAAGACGGCGTCCCCTCTGTCGATATCACCAGGAGTAGGTGTGTAAATGAGTCGAGTCGAGCCGAGTAGTGCTGAGCTCGAACTCGACTCGAAAGCAATACTCGAAGCTCGAAACTCGACTCGAACTCGATCGAGCTTGATTTTTTTAGCTCGAGCTCGACTCGGCTAAGAACTCAACAAACTTGAGCTCTGCTCGACTCGACTCGATAATTTTATTATTTTAATAAAATGAAATATTAAATATATTTTAGCTCTTCTTTTGTCTAAAATTCAAGCTCGGCTCGACTCGAGCTCGTCAACTTTATTTATGTATAAAAAATTAATGAAAAAATATTAAATATTGTACAAGCTCGATTAGGCTCGTGAGCCTCTCGAGCCAAGTATTTATAAGCTCGAACTCGAACTCGAGAGCTACTCGAGTAGCTCGAACTCGAACTCGACTCGACTCGATTTCGATATTTTTACGAGTCGAACACGAGTAGATTGCGAGTTGGCTTGACTCATTTACACTCCTAACCAGGAGGTCCAGGACTTCTTGGTCAAGTAATCCTATGTTTCGCGGCATCTTGCACCATTTTATGTTCACCATCCACATGTAACCACGTTTGCACCCTGGCCCAATATTCCCGCTGTTTTGGGACTACTTTCATTAGTTGTTGTAGATATGCGAATTAAAAAAAAAAAGGCATTTGAATGCAAATTTAAATAATAAAATAAAAATATATATTTTATTAATTTTTATGAGTATAAAAATTTTCATTTTTAGATGTGTGAAAGTAAAGTTAGAAGTCCAAATAAAATAAATGTTAAAGTAATTTTGGGATGGAGAGAATAACAAACAGAAGAATAATTTTAGATTGATATCTTTTCAAAATATTATTTATAATTTAGTATAAAATCTTTGCGAGATAAAATAAATATGAGTTGAATAATAGAATAATTCTTTTGCATATTGTGCCAATTTAAAAAAAGTGCTTTAAAATATATCATTTTGTAACCGCTCCAAACAAAAATCCAAAATTTTACTATTTAATTAGCTCAATCTTTATAAGCTTATAACTTAATTTACTTACTAAATGCAAAATCGGTTTAGCTAATTGGCCATGATTAATTAAATGTGTAAAATAGATTAACAAAATTGACGTGTGCAATGATCATCCATCCAAATGATTTTGTTTCGACAACCCAATTAAGCATCAATTAATACTAAACCAGCCCTAAATAAGTAATTTTAATACTCTTTTTTATATTTAAATTGTGATATTATAGGTTAAAATTATAATAGTTTATTTAGATTCGTAACTTCTGTCGTAAATATAATTTTCCATAAGTGCAGTTTTGTAGTATTTATAATCACAAGGGTTTGTCCATAGATTTTGTTTTAATTTAGTGACACGTGTTTTAATTGAAATCTACTTATTTTTTAATTCTAAATATTTAACTATGGTGATTGGAGAATTTATATTTATTTTTTAATTCTAAATATTTAACTATGGTGATTGGAGAATTTATATAACTAATAATTTAGAACAATGAACATTGTATGCATTCAGGATCACTTGGTAAGCATGAAATGCCTCTTATTATAATTTTTTATTTTACCTCAAAGTTATTGGGTAGACATTACAAAAATAATATGGATCTATTCTTTTACATCCACCAGGTAATATATTACACCTTATTACCTACTTGCAACTATTCATCTTTTCACAAATTATCTCTCCTTCCCTCATTTACGAATAATTTATGGGTTGAAAAACATATATTACACCGTACCATGTGATATTTCAGTGCACATGCTAATTTTAAACAATTTTTTTATATTCAGTGTACCAAGCCCCATTATATGGACTATAAATACAAAATTTATAAACCCCTACTAAAATTAGTAGTAATGTCTAGTGAAGTTAATAAGTATGTTGAAGAACATTTAACTAATTATTGAATGAAGTACAATAAAAGCTATTAAATTTGTAATTCAATAAGTGCAAGAGGATTTGTTGAGTTTTTCAAGCACAAATTTAAGGTTATGTGTCCTTTATTTAATCTAAGAGACTATATTTATAATGTACAGATTTACACTTATGATAGCTTAGAATTTGTATTTTATCTAGCCTTGAAATTGGGGTATATCATAAAACATTTTCAACAAAAATATTTTTATTATCTAAATACGTATGGCTTATATGTGTTATTTCTATTGCAAATTGATTTTCTGTCTAATTTAGTTAGATCTCATTTGACTTTTAGCTCATCTGGGTCGAGTGCACTTCACACTTGTCCTTATAGTCTCTTTGCTTCGTCCTGAGCTTCTCTTTGTAAATGATCTAGCATCTTGGCTTCATCGGTCGGAGGTAGGGTCCTAAACCTGAAGTGAAGTCTTGCTTCGCCCGACGAAACTGAAGCCGAGACTAGAGAAATTGCTTTGATTCTTAAAGGTGGGTTCAATGTCCATTTGATCGAGACCGATGTTAAATGAGTTGAATTTAAATAATTATGCTAATGACATTCTAAATTATAACAATTTTCATAGTTGGATTGAATTTTTGACATTTGTCGCACATATTCTCAATTCATTTTGTTCCAATAATACTAAAATCGAGTAAAAAAAATACCAACATTATATTTCATATCATAAATATCTAGAAACAAATGGCACTGCAAATACAAAAGTGCACCTTTTCATTAACTAATTCTCACATGACAAGAATTATTGAGTAATGTCAGTATATGTACACACGATAAGGTCGTGGGCCGTGCAGCACCTTTTGGAGCACAGTGCTAGTTGAATGGGAAGTTTGAACCAGTACCTTGTTGACATTAACGAGGATATCATGGCCAGGAAAGTTGTTATGCATAAGAAACATGAACATGATGGACGTAAGTTTTACCAAGTCCTTGCTGCAAAACTACTGAGATCTTAATCGACTTATTTCTCTACTCCCAAAGCTACATAATATACATGTGATTTTTTTTCATCCAGTAGTACTTATTATAAGCTTCTTGAACTTTAGTTATACTGATACATAATGTGCTCTCATGTCAATATTATGTGCAATTACTTTTTCTTCTCCTCAAATTTGTTGGCTGTTGGTTCTTGTCCAAATAATAAGTGAACGCACCACCTATTGAACAATAAGGGTATGTTTATTTTGGGACTAGCACGGATGGACGTAGGACTTTGCGATCACGTCTCTACACGAGTTTGGGATGTAACATCCGGATTTCACATCCCAAACTCAATCCACACCTAAAAATACCTATTAAACTTACTATTACTCTTTCCAACACAACACTCATAAAATACCTATTATTATACCTATAAAATCAATTACTATCACACTTTGATTTGACATAAAATAACATCTTATCCTACTAAAATCCCAAAACAAACACACTTTTACTATTCATCAAGGTTTTCACATCTCAAGATTTCAAAGTCATGACTTCCCATGACCCCCTTAATCCCAAAACAAACGTACCCTTAAGTGACTAGACTTATAAAGAGCACAAATTCCATGTACTCATGAATATTCTTCCAAGTTAATAACGTATTGTTGCACAAGATAAATGATATTGTGATTTGTAATTCATCAGAAGGTGCTTTCTCACATAATCAGTTTAAGTGCACCATGTTACTTAATATTAGTGGTAGTAAACTGTGAATGATTTTCTCGTAAACAAGTTGCTCTATAGCTAGATAATGGTCTTTTCAGGCCTGGAGGCTCCTCGAAATAGTTTAGAACTACCAATAGAGACATCGTATGGATAGATAATATACTAATATGGGCATATGACTACCTGAGCATTTTTATGCTTTCCTTTGCTTTGCAACTCCAATATACTTGTTGCTCGATAAATCTATTTTTCTTGTAATATTTGCTGTTGTTTACTTCTTCTGGTTTTAATTATGTGAATAATGTTTATCTGATTTGCTATATGTATCCAGTATGCTCATCACATGTCAAAGGATATTATTCCACTGAGGCTCCAATAAAGAAGTTAATCAGTGAAGAGGTTTTCAAAAAACGAAACACCAGATCGAACTCGCCTAGTGTAGTGGCTCGTCTCATGGGAGTCGATATGTTACCTTTTGATTCAAAACCAGGACAACAACCAAAGAAGGACTCAGTTGGTCATTTCCTCTCTTCCCAAAATTGCTCTAAGCAGCTTGAAGTTGGCTCCATCCATTCTAAAGATCCATATCCTGATCAGTACACCAGTGGCATAAAGTCGAGCAAATATAAACCTCAAGAAGAGGAACTACAGAAGTTTAACAAAGAGTTTGAAGCATGGCAAGCAGTCAGATTTAACGAATGTTCCAACATCTTTAAAGGCAGCAGTCCGCCACCTCAGTTGATTGCACAGGAGGACCTCAACAGAGAAAAGATGTATCGATATGCTAATTGTAATAAAACCACAGAGAGTCATTGGCTAAGGGAACATAATGATCTTTCTGACCTAGTAGATCCACACGAGATGCTTACCCTCAGGTGCCGCAAAAAGAACAACTTATGTTATTCAGCTGAGGGAAAGGACTCTCCATATTCACATCACATAGAATGCCAAAGACAGACTTTAAGGCCCCTCAACTTATGATTACAACAGAGCAAGCTTTTTCATATTAAGTACAACGACATTACAAAATTTTAGTACTACACTTGCTGAAACTATACGTAAATTGTATATTGAAATTTAATACATTAGAAAATCATTTTCATATGAATTTGAAATATAATTATCTAAAAAAGTAATCCCGCGAATTACGCAGATTATACACTAATATTTTACTTATTACACTTTTTCTTAAAAGTCGTGCCCCCAAAAGTAATGCAAACTTTTGAGGGGACGGAGGCAGTATATTTTTCAAACAAACAAACATAAATGATAAAACTAAGAGAGTTGTAATGAGCCAGAGGAAGTATAAGATATTGGGATAATTAAAATTCATTCATTACCTGAAGATCAATAATACAAAACATAATAAATTAGAATAGTTGAATGCATCTCAAAAGAATTACATTGAGGGAAATAATTTTATTTTTCACTTATTATTTTACCAGATTTTAATTTTTGTTCTACTAACTTTAAATTAAATCATTACTCAAACGTGGGAACACAATTTGATTTTTTCCATAATATTATCCTAAAAATTTCTCTATAGTACCTTGAGGAATTAGCAACAAGCAGCCTGTGGAAAACGAAACGTTGTCGTTTGATTACCCAGAACAGAACCATGTGATGGTTTTTGTAGCCCAGGGGATCCTCTGTGTTGGATCAAAGTTTGAACTTGATTACACATGTCTACAAAACATCACTGAGATACACTTGAACATAATAACCTGGCAAGTTTAGAAAACAAAGACAAAAAATCCAACAGGTTCGTACAATATTTTCAACAGAAATTGATGCTACAAGTACAAGGGATGAAACTCACTAAAGAAATTAGCCAAACGTGAGACCCAACACGACAAACAGGAGAAGATTAACTTCTTCCGAGGATTTCCAATTAACCAACATGAAAAACAGACACTTCACCATTCCAACTACAACTAGCAACTACATTGGGCAAGACAGGATGAAATACAACATCTGTACATGTTTGCTCGTATGCTTTAATCTTTTTGAAAAGATTAGATGTTTTAGAGTTATAAAAGTAGATGCATCCATCAGAAGATCCAGAGGCTATCACAGTTCCATCCAAATTGAAATTGCACTTGATAGGGAAACCTGAGACACCATGACTTTCATACCTTTTGTATTTGTCAAGTTTGAAGGGGGGTTTCGTAGAGAAAATAGCAATGTAGTTTGCATTGGATTGAACAATAAAGTATGGCTCAAATGGGTGGCATCTGATGCAGGGGCATGTGTAGGCTTCTGTGTAGACCTAACATGTGGCAATAAAGAAAAGCTTAGCTAAAGAAATTTTTTTTTTTCCTTTTATCAAGAACTGGTAACATATTATTGAGATGAAATTAGAGTGTATAACATGGGATACCAGTACATAAGCAGGAAAAGAAAGCAGGAAAGAGGGGATGACACAGCAATATTACATGTTGAGAGGCACAATGCCCAATCCTCATAGAAAGCCAGAAGATAAATTAAAATTTTCGGAAAAAAAATTGGCCAAAATGATCACTTAAGAGATGTTTCTATACTGAACCTCAACAATTTCAGTGTAATAAAATACTGAGATCATCTCCTCTACCCAAGGATGTTAATTATTTGCGTATCTGTGTACAGTTGCTTCTCAATGATTCTTTCAGAAAGTCTTGTTACACGAGAGAACACGTACCTCATATTATTCTCTTTCATAACTATAGACAGTGAACCATTTCAAAAAAAAAAAACTACAGACGGTGAAAAAAGTAACACAAATTTTCATGCTACATATGACACTTTAATTTTCTTTTTCCCTCTTTTTACATGCATGACTGTATAACTTCAATAACAAGTTTTTTTCTCAAGATAAGGAGACAGTAAAAGGAAAGCACAATGGAAAGAAAAACCTACGACACTTTGCAATTAGTAATGCAAAATTTTAATGAGTACGAGGCAACACAATAGATGCAGGAACACAAGATTTTACCTGATTCGATAGTGGAACTTGACGTGAAACATCCCAAACAATAATTGAATTTTCACTAAGGTTGCTTTTGGACACATCACTTGAGGTGATCAACTGCTTACCATCAATTGTGAACTCAACATCAAGGATTGGCCCAAGCCTTCGTACATATTCATTGACCACTGTACATGTCCTAATATCCCATAGCTTAAGGAGACCTTTTGATCCACCAGAGAGGAAGAGATTGTAGTTAGTTGGACTAAATTTTACAACTTCTACAAACTGATCCTCCTTGAAAACCTGA
The DNA here is from genome assembly GCA_026898435.1 of Prunella vulgaris. NCBI lineage: Eukaryota > Viridiplantae > Streptophyta > Magnoliopsida > Lamiales > Lamiaceae > Prunella > Prunella vulgaris. Next base: position 565,293 of record JAPKLY010000094.1, read on the forward strand.
GTCACCGTTCCTTTTTCAACATCAACCAACCTTGATGTGCAATCATAACCACACGAGAGCACAGATAATCCCTCCTGAGACCATGTCACATCTTTGACTGCCGCATGGTGACAGTCAAAAACACGTGCTTGTTTCTGACCTCGACTCCACACATTCCATATGCAAACAGTTTGATCCATACCCGCAGATACAAGAAGATGAGCTGGAAAATAACATAGTATAGCAGATAAAAATTCATAGAATGATAAATGTGATCAAGCTTTTTCAAAGGTCGAACAGTTGAGAATGGAAAAGACACTAATAATTGGCTTAGTTGGCTACAATATTGACTGAAGAAGGTAAAATATATGAACCTCAATATAAGTAGCAATCAAATCATAGACTGAAACAATGTCAATGTACAAGAAAGTTCAAGTTCGTGAATCGACCTCCTCAATCAAGTCATGGTCTAAAGATCTCGTTCTTTATAATTTCAACTTACCTCTCACCAAATATGCATCCACAGTTAGTCATTACATCCTACAAGTCTTTTTTCTCTTGGTATAGCTTGAATCCACTAAGTGGAAAGCACCACCAAAGGCAACTGATGATTGATGAGAGATTAATCAAGCATGCAAGACAAGGTCTTTCACAATACAAGATAGAGCTACAATTTGATTTTTATAAACAGAATATGAGTTCCTAGCAGTAGTTACTTGCAAGAAATTGAATTTCAATCATCTTAAAGCCAGAAATAAATACTTGTTCGAGCGTTATGAGAAAGAATATTTTTACAGAATGTTAAATAAATTACCGTGATTCGGAGACCATCGCACAGCATTAACAGACCTTGAGTGTCCACCCATAGTAGCAGAAAGTTCCCCTGGTGTTGGGTTGGAGACAACACTGCCGTTCATTTGACGCCTTAACGTTGTCAGAATTTCACGTGGCACATCCGAATCTGAAATGCTTCCCATGACTGTAACAACGGAACATTTCAATTTTCAGAAACAAAATCAATTCAGATGTAACAAAAATTTGAACTCTAATTTCATCAAATAATCACATGAACATGGTGAAGGAGCGACAGGATTAGGGTTGGGGCCAATTAGATTCAGATCGGAAACAGCGAGGGCTGCTCTTTGTCGCTTAGAGATGTAACTTCCCGGCATCGGAGGATGCGAATGGCGGAAAACAGGCCCTTGGACCGATTTCTTCAATAAAGGTTGAGGTCGAGCACGTTTGGGAGGAGGTGGCAACGGATTCGAGCGCTCTAACTCTCCTCCAGTGCCGCCGCCGTCGTCGTCGGAAGGAGTGGCATACGCTTTAGAGAGAAGGTCCATTTTGGTATGGGCTCCAATTTTGTGCAATTATAAATTGACAGCAGCTTCCGGTGGCTTTCTGGTGACGAACAGGGCAGGCGACGGGCTGTGGCGGTGTCGTCTTCTCCGGCCGACGGGCTTCCAGGCGAATTCCGGCGACGCTGCGAACAGGGACGGTGGCTGGAGTTTCCAATTCCTGAAATTTAATCGGCAGCGGCGCTATTACTCTTCCAATGGGAATTGAGTGAGCTTTGAACAAATTCTTCAATTGTGGTGGTCAAATTGTGGACCAACTGTGAGGAAATAATGGCAGGAATTGTGGGGATAGAATGTGGCCACGTTTCTTTTCATCAATTCTATTTCTTGGTCAATTTCCCACAAACTTATCTTCGGTCAACAAAGGTTCAATTCAATTTCCTTTCTGTACAATCACTGATGGGCTGCCACTGTAAGCAAAATTCTTCCCAGAAATTGAAATACTTGCATCATTGTGCCCTCACATGAACAGAGTCTCAATTTAACAGAAAAAAGAGATAGAATCCCTGGAGAAATCATTTAAGTAAATAAAATAAAAAAATAAATTCTCAGGAAACCTATTTGCAGGGTGATCAAGAGAGAAGGAAACCTGTTTTAGCACGTTTCAGCAAAGAAATAGTCACATTCAGTTTGGAAACCAGCTAAACAAACATCAATCTCAAAACAGAGTCACATAAAAGAAATATGTAAACAAAGATTGATCAAACTGAAAATAATTCAAAGTAATGGGAAAGCCCAGAAATCAAACTGGAGGGCTAGAGAGAGAGAGGCATAGGATTCCTTGACTCATAAAGGACGAGGTCTAGCCTGTGTGTTTATTAATATAATTTCACTAAGAATTTAATATTGACCAAAAACAAAAGAATATATTTGTAAATATTACAGCCACATAATTTAATAAAGAATATATCATCAACGATTTCCTCAAATTAAAGCACGAAAAGAGAACTCAACAAAGTAGATTATTATAAATGCATTATAAGTGATTGTGAATTATCAAAACAAGTAAAAATTCAAGAACTGATATATAAACAACTATCATTATATTAGACAATTATCGTCAACATAGAGTTTTATGAGGGCTGATATTTAATGCTATTAATTTAAATAGTTAAACACCAAATATAATAAACAAATATATAAAAATTACCTCAAGTAGAAGAATTATAACCAACACTTTTTGAACATGAGTTGGCAGGGTGTTGCTGTCACAAACGTAAGAAATTAATGAGCGCCGACAAGGATAATTACAATTGTATTCAGAATCTATATATTTATGAAAGTGCATTGCGTGTGACTCAATGAGCCAAAAAATTTAGAAATTAATGAGCCAAGTGCATTGCTTGAGACTTAATGAGAGAATTTTTTTAGAATTAATGAGCCAATTACATTGCTTGGGACTTAATCCCTAATATTACCATGGAATTAGAGATGCGGAATACAATCTCCATGAAGACTTAAACCTAATATTGCCACAGATTCTATCACCCACAAAACATCGCTTAAAGTTCATATAGTGGGGAAAGATTCCATTTCCTGCCAATATTAACTGTAAGAGATCCCATTTGTTAGCTTGTTTTAGATAATATTGTCTGGAAGTTGAGTTTAAATATGTTTCACCCTTATTTTAGCATCTATCCTTTGTATAGTTCCCCTCGTATAGTCATCATAACTTTGAAATTGGTCAGTCACTGGAAAGCCTTTGGATTAGTTTTGAGTAAGAGGTTTTATTGGGCCATACTGACTTTGGAGTCAAGAATTGTATGAAGTGCTAATTGCCAAAGCTAATTTGGCTATGTTATACAAACTCCTTATGTATTAGGGAAAACACTGGATTTATGGAGGATGAGCATTCAAAGTTTAATGGCATAGGTTTTCAGTGGTGACATTTAGTAAAATATTAAATGCATTTGATTGTTGAACACTTCTTTCACACTCCATCCTCCACATTTCAATATGAGGACATGCATTCAGAAGCTAGTAAGAAAGTTTGAAGTTATATTAAAATTTGGCTTGGGTAAAAAAAAAAAGGATCTCTTACTAACTGGTGCACAGTTGGCTAGGTTCTAGTTGGTCCTGTACCCAAATTCTCTTATAGTTTTAAGATATTCGAACTTGATCCAGAAATCACATTTACACTTAAGCTAACAGCCTAACACATAAATCACCCTTAATCTATATTCATTTCAACATGTATTGCAGTAGAAGTGATAGATTAGGCTCTTCAGATAGTGGTTTTGGACTGCTGCAAGAAGCCAACATGGCTATAGAAATAGAAAAGTAGACTATAATTACTTCAACAGCTACCACCAATACAGAGCTAAATTACCAGATGAAACAACCTAAACTCAAACTTTTAATTTTCAATAAAAATGCAGACAATTTATAAATTGCTAATATTGAAGTTCGGATAACCACATCATGTGCTATCAAGTTGCGTTCATTATTCCAGTTCTGGAACCTCACTAGTGGTGCAGAAACCAGAGGTTTTCTGGCTCATCAGTTGACATTTGTATTCTTATAGGATATAATTGGCTAATGTTGCTGCATAGAATTCATTTACAGAATTACTTAAGTGTACTTTTTGAGGTTCTTCTTAATCATAACCAAAAAAGTTAAGGACTACTCCTCAAAACAAATCAATCCTAGTTTGTTTTTTCTCAACACAAATACTTATTTCCATCCTCACTACTCAGGTTGAGTTCAGTAGGATTTTTAGTAATATATACTCCAGATTTAAGCAAGAAACTATACTCAGTAAAATGGAAGGGCTATATTACATGTAGGTAGTGTTCTTTTTTAGTTTTAAAAATTCGAATTTAGATTTTGAAACCAAAAAAAAAAAAAAAATCCCCATACTTTCTTATTATGAGTTGGCCATACCACCTGTTTATTATATTACTTTCATCAGCTAGTATAAAGAGTTTTGTATTTAATATTAAATGAAGAACAAAATCCATGTCGAAGTCCTAATCTAACTGCACTATCAAATAGTTGGCACTATGTTAAAAGTGTTTAAGTAGCTTATATAAGACCTTTGGTTGTGATCTCTATCAAGCAGTGGACCCACAATAACCAGAATGGCCATCAGGTTTAACAGTAAAAATTGAGCAAATGGAGAGCCAATGTTGAAATCATTATTTATAAACTTATTAAAATCAAATTATGTGACTGATAAAACACAGGTATAAGACAGAACAAAGTAACAAATAAGTGACAAAGGAAGGCCTGATTATTCAGAATCTATGTCAGCCTAATTTATTAACACTAACCAGTTTAGCTCTGATTTCTGCCTGTAACTCTTCCAACTCAAATTTCAGCTGGTTGGCTACACTTCCCTGAAGTAATTAAGACAACAGGTGGCAAAAAGAATGAATATCAGAAATTGATAACTAAACAAGCAAAAGAAGACAAAAAAAAAAAAAAAAAAACAGAAATATGTCTCAGATGTGTTTGATTAAACCTCAAAATCATGTCATATTTGTCATCCAAGCTCTGCAAGAGTTCACCTCAAACGAATTAGATTTTCACCAAACCATCACAAAAACCAATATGCTTAAGTTAATGTTATGATATTTCAAAAAATGTTCATGTTTTTTGTTAGTGATACCAACAGAGCTCGTCAACAGCACTGATTACAAGAGCAAGCTGTTAACTAAAGATCTTCCTAATTATCACAAGTTGTTAGTGAGAGTTGGAAATTTTTTTATCTCCGTGCTTTTTAGATATCAACTGTAAATTAATAAATCTAGATAGAAGAAACATAGCTTAATGAATCTAATTTTATTCAAGGAACGGGTGAAACATAATCAAGTTTTGATGTTGAAGGAGAAATGCATACTTACGCAGAATCCTCAATCTAATTGCTCCGCTCCACGCAGAAACCTTCTTAGCGCCTCAATTGAATTGCTCTTTTCAAATAAAATTCCTCTGTAGCACCTCGATCGAATTGCCCTATCTATGTAGAATTCTCCGTAGCGCCTAATCCTTTCAGTACAGAACTCTTCCTTATCGCCGCAATCGAATTGCTCCTCTAGATAGATCTTCTGGAAAATCGAATTGAAACGGGAATCTTTCTTCATCGCCACTGCATTTGTTCCCAATTGTGAAGGGTTTCGCGTATTTCTCTAATAATTTGTGAAGATTTTTGTTTGTACTTTCCAACATTATAAAAATACACTATTTTGTATATTTATTATTTAAAAATATTTGAAATGATTTAATTTTTAGTGACGGTATAGTTCCAGATCTACCGAGAAAAAAAAATACCAACATAATCCAAATCAGTTTGGAAAAAAAAATAAAAGAAGGGAGAGGAAAAAACAAAAAAACCTGTGTTCAAATCTTCATCTGTGATTCTGTAGTTGAAGGAATGCAGAAGACGCTAGCGTCCGTGCTGGATTGAATGGGGAGGGGGAACTATTTGTTAGGGGTGGGAGACGAGGTGGGGAAGGGAGCAAGAAATAGTGGAACAGAAATAGGGATGAGAGATTTGGAATTTGCAGGGCTGAGACATTTTCTTTTTTTGCAGAGGAGAAGACGGTGGGGGTTGGAGAATGGAAGGAGAAGAAATTGGGGGAGGGGAAAAAAATAGAGTTCCTTTGGAAAGGGGCAAAATTGAACTTTTAAGGATAGTGTATTAATTTTATAGATGGTGTTTTCATCTCGACAGTGTATTTATTAAAGTGAATAGTGCAAATAACTGTGGTCAGAAATAAATGGACAATTAATTTGTAAAAATCAATCGGCCCATTTTCTTTTTAATCTCGATTCTTTTCGACTCCTTTCGTCAATTGACTCCATAAACATTAACATGTATTTTGAATAAGTAAATTTTTTTTGAAAAAATAAGAAAAAAAATATATACCCTTTCAAAAAATTTAAAAATAATAAATATTCATTTTAAAATATTAAATGAATGGAACATGAGAGTTATGTGCTAATCATATTTGATGAGTCATGATACACAGCTTATATATCTCAAATATCACAATTTTCATTATGAAAAAATTTAAAACATATGTAGAAAGCATTGTATTAAGCCATGTAGAAATTTATAGAAATAGATAATATGGGAAAATGAATAAATTCGAAAAATTCATTATTTTAAATAAATTTACCTCAAATTCATCTTACTTATATATTTTAAAATTATTAAATTGTGATATTTTATAAACTAAACAATATTATAAACTACGAATATAAATAATGGAATTTAGGTTGTATATTTTTTACAAATTCTTTTATGGACTTATTTATAATATAAAATTAAATTCATTCAATAATATTAGAAATTAATTTTATATAATGTGGGTTTATTTGCAACTTGGGTGTTAATTAATAATTACACTATGCAAATTTGTTTTAAACAGTTTTATTTCACGTTACAATGTTATTCCATAATTATAGTTTTAATAAGATTTTATGATTACAAGCTTTTTCATATTAAGTACAACGACATTACAAAATTTTAGTACTACACTTGCTAAAACTATACGTAAATTGTATATTGAAATTTAATACATTAGAAAATCATTTTCATATGAATTTGAAATATAATTATCTAAAAAAGTAATCCCGCGAATTACGCGTGTTATACACTAATATAATATACTTAAAACTAATATAATTGAAGACTATATAATTGTATTTAAAACTACTTATACGAGATTTTAAAATTTTAAATATGATTATTATATAAAACGTATTAAATATTTAATAATTTTTTAGTAATTAGTAATAGTAAAGCATAACTATAAATATTTATATATATATATATATATATATTAAGCTTGTAATGCTATTATAAATTTATAAATAGGTTTTGAGTTTGTAATTTATGTAATATAACTGCATTAGATTATTTATAATTAAAAAAATAATTAGCAAGATGATATTAAAATTTTAAATAATTTTAAATGATACTAACCGTGATGTAATACATTATAAACTGACTATGAAAATTATTTTATTAAAATCAATTGATTCCTACGAACGTGTTGACTATTTAAAAAAAAAATTAAATTAGAAATTATTTTTTTAATTTATGAAAATAAATGATTTTCTTAATATATACAATTTAAATTTTAAAATAAGTAATGAGTGCAATTTATCTGGCCTAGATTTATAATATTTTTTGGTAACTGATGTTTGGATTTGGATGTGATTAAATATTTTATTTTTATAAGTATTTTATAAAATTAGTTAATTCCTACGAATATGTTCATTAATTTTTTTATTTTAAAAAATAAATGATTTAATGTGAAAACAAAAAATATTTTGAAAATTAATTCATACGAATATGTTGAATTTTTTTTTTTTAAAAATAAGATTTTTAATTTGAAATTTTCTTTTTGAAAGTAATAGTATATATATAATTTTAAAATGAGTAATGAGTGGAATTAAGTTGGCCGATATTTATGGATGGTGGTTACTATTTTTTTTAACTATCAAAAAGAATTTTTTTTTTTAAGATGGAAAACAAAAATATTTAAAAATATGGAGTAATGGAATAGATTGAGAAGTTTGTGAATTAAAAAGAAGATGGATAAAGAAGTAACAGACAGTTGTTATTTATATTTTATTTTAAAAAATATAAAATTATGAGAAAATTAGAAAGGTACGTAGAAAGTATTGTAATAAGCCAGGTAGGATTCTATAGATTCAGAAATAGATAATAGAGGATTATATTTAATGGAAATTTTGAATATATTTTTTTCGTATATGGGAGGTTAATTAAGTTTATTTATAAAAATATTATAAGAAACGCATGCTCACAAACACATTTTTTGTTACCGTTTCCATATGTCAATAAAATTATTTCATCATACTTAGAATATTAATTTAACCATTAATTTAACCATGTAACATTTAATTTTCCCCTACGTCAAGAAAATCTAACCATTGAATAATTATGATATGAGAAATATTTTCTTTATAAAGAGGGAATAAGTATCATCTATTTCTGAATCTATAAAATTTGACGTGGCTTAATACAATGCTTTCTACATACTTTTCTAATTTTCTCATAATTTTATATTTTGTAAAATAAAATATAAATAACTGGTTACTTTTTTATCCATCTTTTTTTTTATATATTTTTTAAAATAAAATATAAAAACCTCTGTCGGTTACTTCTTTATCCATAATTCACAAACTTCTCTGTCTATTCCATCACTCCACATTTTTAAATATTTTTTATTTTTCATCTTTAAAAAAAAATCTTTTTAATAGTTAAAGAAATAGTAATCATCCTCCATAAATCTGGGCCAAAGAAATAGTAACCACCATTAAAATTATTTATTTTCAAAAAAATAAAATCAACATATTCATATTACAATGCTTTATATAATTTTTAATATTTTATAAAAAAAAATTAACTTAAAATTAATATATAACTTTTTTTTAATCCCGCGTATTTGCGGGGTTATGTACTAGTAGTTTAATATAACACAATCAAGTCATCTAGCTCAATTGGTTTAACACAACACGTAAGATTTCTCCTATACTCGAAGGTCTCGTGTTCGAACCTCCATGGGCCCGAATATGGGGGCTGAAACACGCAGAATTGCCGATTAACTCTTGTGATTATTCCTAAATATTTAGGGGGAGTTTGTTTCAAATTCTTCAATGGTAATGAGAATGGAATTTTATTTTTCTTCTTTACCCTTACATATGTTGAATGGAGTTTATGCTCATGGTGGTTACATCATTAATGTTGTGCTCCAATATTGGAATAAGTCCCATTACCATTGAATAATCTTCATACCAAGCGCCCTTAGAAAAATAAATTTTAAGCGGCGAAGCGAATTCTTTCTAAAATGGGGTATATATAGTCCCTTTTGTTGGGATTGAGAGAGTCTTTCTAATGTTTCGGCATTAGAGCAAATCAAAAGGTGGACTAAGAAGTTAAGAAGTCTGACCCATTCTGGAGTTAAATTTTTATGGCCCATGTGATTTCACTAGCCAAAATGGTAAATACATAGAGGGGTAAATGAGTATGGCCACCCCATCAGGTCAAAACATATTTAATGAATTTGGCTAGATCGATCCATTTTTCAATCAGTTTATAAAAATTGAGCTTAATCTAATTCAAATATCGGATAATCGAACCAATCCAAAATTACTAATATTAGATACAAATGCAAACGAGCCGACCTAGTCAGAAGCAATCCATATTCACAGGCCAAGCCAATCAAATTTTAATCGGGCTTATAATAATTGAGTCCAGCGTATATTAAATATCGGGTAGGCCGGCCCATCGGACAGAGCCAAAATTGTTGGCTCTAATAATTACATTGCTTTTAAAAAATTCAAACTCTTTTTCTTAAGAATTTTCATTAATTTAAACTCTTTCTCTTAAGAATTTTCATTTTCATTTTATTTTCACTATATTTGGAAAAATTATAAAAGTATTAAAAATATTTTTAAATAGAAGCTAGTGTATTCCTCCATCCATGTAGTATATTCAATGATGAAAACATTTTGATATTATTTTAATATATACACTATATATCAATTTTTCGTTGTCACTGATATCGATATTGGGTAGAATCGATATTTACATAATATTTATTTAAAAAAAACAAAAAAAAAGTAAATATATATCTGTAATATCAATATTGCTTATTTTTTTTCATAAATTAAGTGAAATATCATTAAATATCGAGAAAATTTCAAAAAAAAATTATATATTTATATATATAAATTTATCACAATTATAAAATTTATTTAAATTTTTTTTTTAAATTTATGTATTATGTATTTGTTCTTAAATTTTTATAATTTTTAAAAATTATCAATATCATATTTAATATCGATATCTCCATCAATTTTTCCACAAATTTAAAACCTCAAATATTTTCATTAATACCAATATTTTCAATCTTTGAGTATATTATCTACTTTCACAAGTGACACTAATCTGGCCAATTTATAATTGCACAAAATTGAAGCCCATACCAAAATGGATCTTCTCTCTAAAGGGTATGCCACTCCTTCCGACGGCGGCGGCGGCGGCGGCACTGGAGGAGAGTTAGAGCGCTCGAATCCGTTGCCAC